>LFZO01000050.1:0-110720 GCA_001578225.1 Pseudocercospora musae
AGTTTTCCCTATCTTGGTTGTCTATTCTTTTTGTGTTTCTAGTTTCTTTTTGTCCTACTCCTAGGCTATAAATAGCTTGATTACCCCCTTCCCTTCGTTCCTAGCCCTAATAACCTCCTTAACTACGATTCTTTCTATAATCTCTTTCCCTAAGAGTCCTTAGATTTCCTTTTGCTCCTATAGGTCCGTAATGTAGACTCTAACTACTATCCTCGGGGGTTTTGGCGCCTCCTAACTAGCTACTACTGCCTAGGTGCGGTAGTTTAGGCTTGTCTCTTATTATTTCTTTGTAATCTTTGCTACAGCTATATTAGCTACCTTCGTAATTATGTAGCTTGCCTAGTTGTGGATTGCTTTTAGTCCTCTAAGGAGCTCTAAGATCATTATCTTGTATGCCCTCTTAGGGGTTTTCCTATCTTCTACCTTTAGTACCTCTTCTGCCCTAGTACATAGTACTTTCTATTCGTCCTCCCTCCCTTCCTAACTGTTTTCCCTTCGTCTCTAATTGTTCGCTACTATCTTTTTTTATTATCCCTCTTAAATTATAGAATTATATAACCTAATACGATAATTTTTTTAGTATAGGAATAAATGCGATCGTATCGCTATATATTATATATTAATTTAATAAAGTATAGAGATAAAACGCTAATATACTTATAAAGCTATACTAACGAAACGCGAGAATTACGAAATCCTCCTTGTATACGTTATCTCAGGAGACTAGACTAGAAATTAGTAATCGTGTTAAGTATATATATAGGAAGTTACGTATATAGCTAGTATATAGCTTAATACGAATTACTAATTTCTAGTCTAGACTAGTTCTATTAACTTAAATTATATAAACTAAACTTTTAATGTTTTAACTAAATACAAGGCTATAGCCTTTGCTTAGGCATTAGATAGAAATAAAAATTGCTTAATAAATATATTAAGTAATTATCTAGTAATAAGATATAGCCGATTTTAGAAAAAGGGCCTAGTTATTACGTATTCTTATCGCGAGAATTTCTATTCGAATTCATGATTATGCAGGCTCTACAAAATCTAATAGAACCGGATTGGACTAGAAATAAAGACTGCGGTGTAGCTATGCAGTCACGTGTTTCTGGTCTGAGCAGGAGATAGCCAATTTGCCAAGGCATTCACTTCACATCGAGAATTTGGGCCAACTCCAGCAAGCGCTAGATCACGTTACACGCCGGTGGCATAAGTGGTTCTCATCATGGAGGAATACAGAGCCTCCATTGCCAACGTCGATACGGCTCTGAACAGATTGAACCAGACTTTGGCTTCATACAAGATTTTCGCTGCCGAGTCGCAGAAGAACAAGTCTCGCGACTCTGTGCAACGAGACACACCTGCTGAAAAGAAACCACAAGGTGCCGATGCTGCGAAACTTCCAACCGCACCTGCGACGTTGCCACACCACCAGCGTACACCTTCATTGCACCCCGTTCGCAAGGAAGTCCTAGATGGAATTTTGGCTCTCAGGTCCAGCAAAACTTACCCAGAGGTGCGTTACAACATGCGTGTAGCTCAAGCAAACCCAGGTAGGCTGATCTTTGATCTCAGAAGAACGTACCTGGAGCGAAGCGTCTCGAAAGACTGGAACAGGCTCTTGGTCATGTTGTGGAAGATCCCTACTCACTCCCGTTGTATCTTTTCATTGCAGTTCAGTATCTCGATCTTGGATTTCCCGACCTAGCGGCAGGGTCCGCATACAAAGCTCTCCTCCTCGCGGATGCATTGGACGATGATTCGGAGGAGTTCCACAAAGACGCCTCGAGCTCGTTGAAGTCCACCATTCAAGGACAGGCGCTTGAGGAGCGAATCAAGATCATCCGCAATGCTATGGACGCTGGGCTGGAGAACGCTTCAGATGCAGACTTGGACCCAGCGCTGGATGTAGAGATTGCACTCTGGCTCAAGACGCATTACCGTCTCATCATGTACCGACTCCTCACACGCAGTCTTCTGCTCTGCAATTGCCTCCGTACTGCTTATGCATACCTTCAGCAAGGCCTTACTCTGTATCCAGGCGACTCGCACCTTTTGGATGTCAAGCATGATCTATACGGTGAGGTTGCCAAGCTCAGGGAAACTGCCACTGAGGAGCCTTTGCCTAATCCTAGTGATCTACCTGATGGCGGTCTAGTACGACGAGAAATCTATCCTTGGAACGATCGGGAGCCTGACCGAATTGCCGAGCTGGAACACATTAACATGCTCATGAACGATGTTTCTGATAAGCTTGAGGTGCGAGCAGTCGATCTGCCTCCTCTGACCGGAGATGCGTCACCCGTCACCCAACTTGGCGTCTTCGCAAAGGCAGATATCGCAGCCGGCGAAGTCATTCTCGACGAGAAATCGCTCTTGACTGCAAACAATAAGCTACAAGATGCATTGTGCGATGCATGCAGTGCTGATCTTCCTGAAGTAGGCAGCAAAGAGTGGGCTGAAGCAGTGGTCTGCGCTGAATGCGATGTTGTATTCTGCAGCGACTGGTGCTTTGAGAATGCTCGAGACTCCTACCATCCCGCACTATGTGGCAAGGAAGTCGAAGCAATTTCGAAAGACGTCAAACCGACGGAAGCAGCAGATTCCCTGTATTCGCTGCTTCTGCTCCGAGCATTGGCTATGGCTGAGACGCAAGAATGGCACCCGCTGGAGATATTGGATGTCAAGTACATCTGGGGCGACTTTACACCAACACCCGCAGCCCATGTGCCAACTTATCTGGATTGTAAATCTCCTGACTCATGCCTCCCACCGCGGACGCTACCTTTCAGCTTCGAGTACAACATACGTCTGCCTTTCCACATGCTAGAAAAGATGGATGTCGACATCTTCGCGAATCCACAATACGACGTCTGGGTCTTCAACACACTCTATGCAAAGTTCCGTGGCACAGCATCGGCTCGTCTCTCTGGACTTGGAGGTCGGGCAATTCGAGGCCCAGAAGTCTCTGCGGTCCATCCTATGTGGTGTTTGGCTAACCACAGCTGTGACCCCAATGTGAGCTGGGAGTGGGGCGGCGCGATGAAGTTGTGGGCGAAGACCGGGAGAGTGGAATGGAGAGGTCGTGAAGGACGGCAAGTGAAAGCTCAAGCCGGGATCAGAAAAGATGAAGAGGTACTCAACCACTACTGTGACATTGATCTGCCTGTCAAGGAGCGCAGGGAGTGGGCACGCGGTGCTTTGGGAGGTGATTGTCAATGCCCGAGGTGTCTCTATGAAGCGGCGGAGGAGTCAGCCGGCAAGAAGTAGGACTACAACTATGCCAATGTCGGACAAGCAAGGCTGTCGCATTCTCACGCAAACACCCTTGATCGGCAGGCTCTGAAGCTCTGATGATGGAAATAGTGCTACATGGCAAGTCCGATTTACTCTCAGTGATGCAAAATACCACCACCCTTCCCTTTCTCCCAACCCTGTATACTCTCCTCAATATTAACCCAATACCTCAGCTTGATAGCCTCTTGCGCAGCCTTCTCAAAATCATTATCCCGGAACGCGTGCTCCAGTACGCGGACACTGTCTTCTATTCTCCCATTATTCTCATCTCGTATCTCAGTCAACTGCTCCTCATCCTCAACCTCTTCGACAGCTTCTCTCGCCTCCATGACCTCGGTCAGCAAGCGATCATCATCCAACTTCGCTGTCTCATCCTCCACATCTATACCTTGTTGCGATAACAGATATTGTGCTCTCCGTAGCGGACTTTGTAAAGTTTTGTACGCCTCGTTGATGCGCATGCTCAGAGCTTCCGCGCGACGTTTTTGATCTTGTGGTGCGAGGTCCGGGTGTGCTTTGGCTTGGAGCTGGAGGAATTCTTTTCGCAGTTGTTTCAGGTCGGGCGAGAAGGAGGTTTTGGGAGGTGGACCTTGCGGAAAGGTTTGTGGGAAGAAGTCGTAGTGACTTTGCGGAACTTGAGGTGCCTCATCTTGTTGGCGTGACGAGGTTGTTGAGAATGCGCGCCTGGCAAAGGAGGACTGTGGTTGTGTTCTGGTGGTTCGTGATGCTGCCGTCCTACAACTTGCGCAGACGAAGAATGCGCTTGGACATTCGATGCGTGTTGCTTCTCCCGCCGCGCGTCTCAAACTTCTGTTTATGGAAGATCTCATCGTTGACACTTTCTCTGTATTTTGAACGCTCGCGCAAGGTCGAGAAGATGGCAACAAGGGAAACAGAAACATTTGTGAGAGATGACATCAACTGAACTTTTGTCGACAACAGCGCTTTGCCGATCTCGGGCTCAAGGCCGCGAATTGATACTGTACATGGATCTATATGGATCTATAGTCTTCTCGACACCTCATTCTTATGTCCACCTCGACGAACGAGGCCCAGTCTGCAAAGTGCGTGTAGCAGTTGGCACTTCTGCCCGCGATCAACGGCGTCTGGGTCTGCTCAGGCCTGGATGTTTGCGGCTGCTGTTGTCCTCCAGCTACTGCATCAATCCATTCTCCAATTGCTCCGGCGGCAGTAGTTTGTCCGGACCAAAAGACACTGGCAGTAGCTGCTCGAGAGTCATGACTACGGACTTGCCGTCTTTGTCATACATCAATATAGGAGTGTTGGGCTAGCAAGGAGGAGTCAATCATGGTCTACTTGAGCTCAGCATTTCACATACCTCGCAGAATTCCCTGATGAACTGCCTGCACATGCCACATGGACTCGCAGGCGGACTAATGTCGGTGGATACGGCTAACGCTCGAAAGTCGCCCTTCCTCGCACCCTAATGGACTGTTACTAAACACCTCCTATATCATCCAATCTGATCAATCTCACCTGTACCACGGCGGTACCCAAAGCAACACGTTCGGCACATGTGCCCACTGGATATGCTGCATTCTCTACATTGGCACCTTGCACAACATCTCCGTTTGCCAGGAGTACTGCACAGCCAACTCGAAAGTGGGAGTAAGGGCCTGGAGATGCTAATCAGTATCAATACGGATCATCCTTCAAATTGCCAGGTTGCTCACAGTACGCCTTGGACTTTGCATCAACGCATGATTCTGACAATTTCTGGACGTCGCTCTGTGACAGCCCGTGGATCAAGGCGGTGTCATGTCGAGCATGGCCTGCTTTCGATTTGAGACTATCTGCCATGTCGGGGGGAGAGGGATAATAAGCTGCTTTGTGCGTTGAAACCAGACTGAGCCGTACGCCGAAGCACGGGTCATTTGCCAATGCCAACTCTCCCTCGCTTGCTCTAACTAGCCTGTCCCTTCCTTCTCCTTTCACAGTCAACATTAGAGGCAGGCCCACATGATATGTTCAGGTCCACATTTGCAAGGCAATATCCTCGTTCATATTGAGGTGTCATGGCACCGGATGTTGTCCAGATAGCGCATGTTGTGCACTGGTTGCAGAGACAGAAGGTAGGCGTATGGCTGGTCTGGAGAGGAGCACCTCCATTCTGACGAATCTGGCCATGACAGTTCATGGGTTGCTCATCTGCAAAAAGTAGAGAGAAAAGACCTGACTAAGTTATGTCCTTGTATATACACTGATCTGCTTGAACGAGTATTGAGCGGCCAGATTCTGCTTACTCAATGGCCCTGCTCTTATCCTTATCAGCTGTGCTGATCGTCTCCGAGGAGCTGCAGCTTGCAGAAAGCAATGCGAGAACACAAAATCGTATTGACGCCATGGCCGTCCAAGATGTCAAATGGTCATTGCTGACCCTCAGGAGAGGAATATCATGGCCGCGGTGAATGGAGATGCGAAGTCTGAATCCAGCGATTTCTCGCCATACAGATCCGATGGAAAGCTCTATGGATTTGTCTGCGTTGTCACTGGTGCAACACAGCCCATAGGAAGAGCAATTGTCCTCGAGTTGGCCGCACATGGAGCAGCAGCAATATACGCCTGCTCAGCATTAGCCAAGGACGACTTCGCAACTCTCGAGAAAGAAGTCAATGACCTCTACCCAAATACGAAGATCGTCGGATATCCCTTCAAGCTCGCCAACGAGGAGGACACTCTTCAATTGATCGACGATGTTCTGAACGCATGGGGCCGGTAAGACACGGTACTTGGAACATGTGAGCTCACAGAAGCTGATACATTGACTAGGCTCGATATCTATGTAACATCTTCAGGTCTCTTAGGCCCGCCCTCAATCGCCGAGACGACTCCAGCAGACCTCTACAAACTCTTCGAGGCCAATTCTATGGCACCCTTCTTCGCTCTCAAATACGCTCCACCCGCCATGCAGAAGACCACACCAAAAGGCAACTACCCAAACGCTACACCTAAAGACCAACCCTACGGAAGCATAATTGTAGTAGCATCTGTTGCTAGTACGATCGGCGGCTGCTGGGGCCCGGCGTTCACAATGTCGAGCCATGCTGCACTGGGAGTCGTAAAGGCTGGAGTAGCCACCCTGAAAGGAACTGCAGTGAGGATCAATTGCATAAGTCCAGGACAAATCGATATCGGTGTGGATTTGCAGAGTCTAGATCGGAGAGGTCTCGAGCATCAACTACCTCCGAGCAGACTGCAATCGAAAGAGGTGCAGAAGCAAATCGTGGGGCTGGAAAGAGCAGGACTTCCGTCTGAAGTCGGAAGAGTGGCAGGTTTCCTTGCCTCTGGCTTCTCAAGCTATATCACCGGACAAAATCTTGTGGTTGATGGTGGTAGTAGTGTCATGAATCCATTGACGGTGCCTGTATAGAGGAATGAAACTTGTGCATGTCCGACTTTGCAGCACATTTTCCAAACGCCTCCGCTAAACTTATGCTTTTAACAGGAAATAATCGCAGTGGCCCGATTCCAATTCAAATACGACCTAACCTTTGCTTCGTCAACACCCTCGCTTCAGCCCACGAGACAGTCCCAGCAGCTAATTGTGCCGGTTTCGGTGCTCTACCCGATCGGCGCCGGTGTTCACCTTCACCAAAGCCTTCATCGATCACCAGGTTGTCATCTGTCTCCGGTCTCGAACTCAGCGGCCGAGAACGCTTCACACCTGAAGAGCGAGCACCATCATCGTCTTCAGCGGGCAAGCCAGCCTTTGCAGACGAAGATGGTCGTTTACGCTTCCTCGCACGAGCTTCTCTCGCCGCTTCAGTTTGATGCTTTCGAGCTGCGATCTGTTGAGCGTCTGGTTTTCTGTATCCGAAAGGGACTTTACTCGGCATGCCAGCTGGGAGTTTTGGTTTCCGTTGTGGTTGTAGTTGACTTGGTTCTGGTTCTGGTGTTGGGGCTTTTGGCGGAGTGTTGATATGTCTTACAGGTTGTGTGGTGGTGGTGGTGGTGCTGCTGCTGCTGCTGCTGCTGCTGCTGCGGAGTTCTGTGACTAGTGATCGAGAAAGCTGTTCATCCTCGATTTTGTCGCCATTCTTGAGACGATCGAGAAGTCCTTGTGCTAGAGCAGTAGTTGACAAATTGGCGGTCGTGAACTGTGACTTCTCTCGACTTGGAGCCTTTTCGAGCTTCTGTAG
This sequence comes from Pseudocercospora musae, assembly GCA_001578225.1. Lineage (NCBI taxonomy): Eukaryota > Fungi > Ascomycota > Dothideomycetes > Mycosphaerellales > Mycosphaerellaceae > Pseudocercospora > Pseudocercospora musae. The sequence continues at coordinate 7,461 of LFZO01000050.1, forward strand.
ACGTAGGAGCACACTTTGCAGGACTTCATCGACGTCTTCCAATCCTTGGCTTTGGGTGATTTCCTTGATGGCCTTGTCGTGCTCGTTCAGACGTCCATTAATTAAAGTCTTGATGTCGAACTCAAATGAATCGACTTTCTGTTTGATCCCTTTGACTTGTTTGATTGTCGATGTCGTCTCAAACTGTCGTGTTCTGGTATCGTTGAGTGAATGCTCCAAGGCCTCGAGACGGCGCTCAATATCGGTACAGCCTTCTGCAACTTGATTGTACGCTGTGCAATGTTAGCTACTTGTGGTCGAATTGTGCAGGGACCATATCCAACCTTCGCCAATACTATCTATGCCGCTTTGAACTGCAGCGAACCGAGCATTCATACCGTCTTCGATTGCAGTGAAGCAAGAATTGATTCTTGCGTCAATCGGAGCTTTAGTGTCGGCCGCTTTATGGCCGTTTCGTGACATGGCCAGTATTTGCTTCGGAGGACCATGGGATGTGCGCTGCGTTGCTTCTATTGTTGTATTGATGGTGTGGCACAGTAGGCATGTGGGTTGTTGAGGTGAGAGGTGGCTGGAGACTTCCATGGGCCAGCTTGCGGTCCAAGCAGCCGGGACGCAGATGGCGAAGACAAGGTAAATTGATGCAGATCTGCAACGATGGTAAAGCACTACTGCCACCAAGGAGTAGTTACAGGTAAGCTATTCTAAAGTCAAGAAAAGCTCAATGTCAAGTCGCACTATCTACACTTTTCATTTCTCATCGATGCAATCAATGCACAGCCTCTTCAAGATCAACTCCGGTCGGTGCATAGAACCAAAGTCGCATCCTCGCAGTAATGGGTATAGGAGAGCGTGAACTTAACCAGCGAATTCATTCCACTCCGTGATGCCGCTGTCGTCCAAAAGTGGTTTATACAAGCTCGACATAGTTGCTTGGGAAAATTCCCTCTCTTTCACCAATCCGGCCAGTCCACCAATCCGCTTCACTCTCGGTGCGCTTGACGATAGTAATGACCTCGCCTTTCTTGAACCCAAGATCACCAGGCTGGTCGGCATCGAATGTGAATTTCGCAATGGCTTGACCTGGCTGAGCGGTTGGAAACTTGCCAGTGCTTCCGAACGCGGGTTTAGGTGCTGATGGTCGGCCAGGTGCTGGGCCTTTTCGATCGCTGTAAGTATAATCCGACTGGTCACCAAGCGTCGATGACCGACTGCGGCCCTGCATGGAGTCAAATGTTTCGTTTGGATTGGCGCGACTGCCGTAGTATTCATCAAAGGTCGATGCTCGCTGTGGCTGCTGTCCGAAACTGCCCGTTCGATCGGTCCGCACACCTTCGTTGAACCCAGTTCCGGTTCTGCCTTGCCATACCACATCGTCGTGTGAGTCATCGTAGACCGGAACGTCGTTGTACATCTGGTCGTCCCTGAAAGTGCCTCCCACTCCAGCAAAGACTCTCGAGTTCAGCACGCGCATCAATGGTTCAGCTTGGGGTGGTACAGGGACGTTTCCTGCAAGAAGCTCGCGAGCTGTGAGCTTTCTGTTGTACATCTTCTCATTCGCATCTCTCCGCTCAATGAGCACGCTGCCCTCCAAACTGACACCTGCAAATAAACCCTTCGTCTTACTGTAGGCAAATATTCCAGATATACTCTTCAAACTGGCAGCGCCAGCAGCCTCGGCATTGCGACCGACAGGTCCTGCAGCAATACTGACATTTCCACCCAATGTCAAAGATCCAACTTGAGCAAAGGTCTTGACCGCAGCGGCATCATTGAGGATGAAGACGAAGTCGGTCAGCTCGAAACCAATTTGACCTCCAAAACCGCCGCCCACTGTGCCGATCGCTGAGGGTGCAGACCAAGTTCCGTCAGCTAGACGAGCAACGACTACACCGCTGCCAAAGCGACCTGAGCCCAAGAAGCCGGCTTTGAAAACTGTGAGGATGGCGAGACCTTTCGCGTGGGCGAGGATGGAAGGTGGGATGACCTTGTCCGGACCAAAGGCTTGTCGAGGATCGATGAACGAGGCGAGGATGCGAGCGCATTTCTTACATTCACCTGTGATGGATCACGTCAGGGATGAAGCTTCTGTAGCATACTGCCATGTGTATGATAGAAAGCATGAGCGCGATTGACTTACTGCGCATCGACGACGGCAGCGGGTTGTTGAGGATGGGCATGGCGGATGTGTTTGTTTGAGTGTTCCTGAGCGCTGCCAGAACAAACAGTGGTAAGCTGATCCGTCACCGCGGATCCAGGTCGCCCGCGACGCGCATTGCTCAGGTGAGTCGGCGGCAAGATGAGCGAAACACAGCCACAGACATATTACGTAGCATTGCTTGGAGGCAGGCTACTAGTCTGTAGGTACGTACCTAACCATGTATACTAAGTCCTTGTAGCTGATTCAGCCGCCAAAGTCCGTGCTCCGTGCTCCGTGCTCCGTGCTCCGTTGTCTGTATACTCAGTCCAGTACTCCTCTCGCCATCAACCCTCCACTCCTGTCCTTTCGCCCAGCATGTCTGAGGCCTACGAGCGCGAAAGGTGAGCCCAAGCTCAAGCTCCGCTTCAATCCTGCAAGACTGCCTATTGACAATCATGCGCCAGACAGAACAATGATTCCCTCTCCTCCCTATCCGCGAAAGTCTCCCAACTTCGTAGCGTGACCATCGACATTTACGACAATGCGCGCGATCAAGGAGTCATTGACTCTACTTCGGATACCTTCTCGTCCATGACAACTTCTCTAAAAGGATCCGCGAGGAGGCTAGGCGTCATGGCCGGACAAGGAAACAAGGTGGCCATATTCAAATTGGCTGCCATCATCATCGCTGTGATCGTGGTAGCCTATTGGATATTGACTTGGATTTTCTGAGGCACACTTCGAAGTGCTTGATGTGCAATGATGCGAGGATCTTTTTTAGCGAGGAGTTGCGGGCTTTGTCAATCATACGTTGGCCGGCAAGATATTGGAAGGAAATCACGACACAGCACCCCATCAGGCGACATACGAAAGGAATGCTCATACAAGCACAGTTTCACAATCCTAATTGAAGGAGGCTACGCTCTATGCGAATGTCCTCCTGTGCTTTGTTCCAGCTTCGTGGCTTCACAAGAAACGAGAACAATATCTGAATGCTCTATCCCCAGACGTTTCCAAACAAGTCGTCAGTATTGTTGATGCCACCCGACTTCGCACCGCCTGGAGTCTGTGCCAGGGGACTTGCGTGAGACCATCCACCGAATTCTTCATCCTGCTGTACACTGAAGCCACCGGCACTGGTCGACGTGTTGGCAGGCTTTGCTGGTTCTGGATCGCCCCAGCCTGACTCGAAGGCTGATGTGGTCACGGCCGGCGCTGGGTTGGACTTGAACGTGGGAGACGATATCGATGTCTGTTGAGGAGCTGGCTTTGAAGTAGCGGCGGGCGTCGAAGGCTGGTCTGCCGTGGCCCAGGCATCGTTTGACTCCCAAACATGGGCATTAGAGAATGCTGTCGTGGTAGCTGGCTTGGGAGCGCCTGGTGCAGATGCTGTTTGTGAAAGATTGAATGCAGAATAGTTTGCCGCTTGAATTGGAGGAGGATTGTTTGCTGGCGCAGCAGGCTTCGGTGGTGGCGCAGGTGCCGACATATCAAAAAGATCACCCATGCTGCTAGTGTTCACAGGTGGAATCTTCGCCGACGTGACGGGCAATGCAGATGAGAAGTCGCCAAAATCTGCGCCGAAGCTGTTGCTTGCTTGTCTGTTGGCAGTAATGGGTGCTGGAAACGTCTGCTTGGGCGGAGCAGCTGGCTTGGCATCAAAGAATCCGCCTCCGCTGAGAGTTGAAGCCTTCTGGGTCGATGCTTGCCGTGAGTGCCCAGTTGGAGGCGAAAAGTTGGAGAATGGTGAAGGCTTTGCTTGAGCCGGTGGGCTGTTCAATGAAAGGCCTCCAAACACATCTCCAAGACCACCAAGCGCTTGTGCGGTGGATTGGGTGGGAGATGTGAGGGGAGGAGACTGCATGGGCGACTGCATACCCGAGAAGGCGCTGGCTGCAGGCTGAGATAGTGGTGCTGCAGGTTTTGAAGCGTATAGTGACAGTATAGATTGCTTCAAATCAGTCCTACCACCACCTGCATTCGGCCCAGTGCTCGAAGGTCGTGCTGGCGGAGCAGATGGTGTTCCACCGAAGAAATCGAGTCCTAGTAAGCTCTCACCCGGCTTTGTCTGTTTAGCAGGAACAGGGGCAGCTTTGGGGGGCGCAGATCTGCTCACAGCCGGCTCTGTGGTGCTGGGTCGGGCAGGCTGGGTCGGAGTAGGTTCAGATATATCACCAAACAGATCTGGCTGTGGTTGCCTTTGCCTTGGTGGTTGTGGTATCCCTCCAGCTGGAGCCTGACCGTTCCTGATACTAGCGCTTCGTTCACGCTCCTTTACTTGCTGCTGCACCACATTTAATGGCACATCATCATTATCTTCCCCATCGTCCAACGTGCTCGGGTCAGGCATTGGTCCATCCATGCACCATCTCTTGCTATCGTACTTCGTGCGAATGAAATTCTCGATCTTGGCCTCGTTGGGGACGTGTCCCTCAGCCAGCTTGTGCTCCCAATACTTATTCGCTCTTGCGTTGCCCCATCGCAACATGCTCTGCATCTGCTCGTCTGTCCAGGAGTCGAGATCTACGGACTTGACGCGCGAGATATGCGTGCCCATGCCGCGATGGATGCCAGAACAGCGAATGCATACGAACACACCGATATTCCAGCTGGCCCATCGAGGATGCTTATTTCGCTTGCAGTCGGCGCAGCTCTTGTTAGACTCCAACTTGACCAGCGACTTGAGCGTTGCGCGGTTCTGCTCTGCCTTGTCTGGCCCTGCTCCAGGCCGCCTAGACATTCTGGTGATGGACTCTCTGCGGTTGTGAACGCAATACGTGAACGTACTGGGGCAGCCTGGACAGTGACCCAGCAGTCGCAAGCCAACTCTGTCAGCGTGGTAGATCAGAGTCCAGCTCGCTGACTATTGCTGCGAATTGCACGATTTTATTGACAAGTCGTCCAGCAAGTGAAGTTGGGATGGTGGTAAGTTGCAATACAGTCACAGTCAGGGTCGGGCATCATTGGCTTGGCATCTGCAGGCGGCGGTGTCGCCACATGCGAGCCGAAATGACACTCAAACATTACTTGAGAACCACATTCTGTCCACTTTTACATGTTTGGAAAGGTGTTTCCTGAGAATCTAGCTGCCTACTTGCTGGACCGTGCCTGCGGCAATGGTGTTGCCTTCACTCCTCAGCACAATCCGGTCGCCAGCTTCAAGTGGCACACCATTGTCGAGGCCCAACCGAATGACAGCTCTCTGGCCAGCCTTCACAATTCTAGGCTTCTTCTTGATAGCCTCGTCTTTGGCGTTCAGTGTGCTGAACAACTGACTGATATGACCAGGCGCGTGTAGACGCCCAATGTGTACATCGGCGTCTTGTGGTAGTAACGATTCGAAAGCAGTCACCTGCGCGATGACGTTCTTGACCACCTTCACAGGCTTGTCTCCTCCGCAGGCAACATCTCCACTGCGTAAATGCTGAGCGTCGATATCTTGCAGGTGCAAAGTTGGTATTTGCCCGGCCACCGTCCACTCTTTGCTGGCTCCCTGAACCTCAATTCCCTTGACCAAAGCACTTTCTCCACTGGGTTGAACGATGATTGTTTCGCCTGTCTGTAGGCTGCCGCTACGCAACAGTCCTGATATCGAGATGGGGCTGGTGATGCCGCCCCGAAAGACGTCCGCAACCTGCATGCGAGCTGGTGCTTTGACAAGTTCTGCCGACACACTGGACGATGCTGACTTCTCTAGCTGTTGCAACAAGGTAGGATGTTTCGCACGAGCCCAGGCTGCCTCGGACTTTTCTGGTGGGGCAGAGATGACATTTTCACCGCTCAATCCAGAGCAAGGGATAACCGCTACGTTGTCTCTAGAGAAGCCCGTCGTCGCAAGCAGTTTGAGAACTTCTTCCCTCACATTTCGAAAGGCTTCCTCGCTCCAAGCTGGTGTAGATGCGTCTAGTTTGTTGACAGCGACCACTATACGTCGCAAGCCGACTGCATGTGCCAGTAGAATGTGCTCCCTCGTTTGTCCTTTCATCCCCGACTCTAGCTGATTTGCGTCGACGACAAGTACAGCGAGGTCTGCCATCGATGCACCACCAATCATGTTGGGCACAAAGTCGCGGTGTCCAGGAGCGTCAAGAATAGTGAAGTCAACGCTGTCGGTGCTGAAGTGATGCTGGGCGATATCCACTGTGACTCCTCGAGCACGCTCCTCCGAGCCAGTGTCCATGACCCACGCCAACGCAAATGATGCCTTGCCCATTTCTGTCGCTTGCTTTTTGTATCTATTCCTGTCAGAATTGCAGATATGACTAGTTCTGAGCCACTCTACTTACTTGTCAATGTCCCGTTGTGCCACTGCGCCTGTATCGAGCAAAAGACGGCCCATGAGCGTGCTCTTGCCATGGTCAACGTGCCCGATCACAACGAATGCTGCGGACGCTCGCTTGGACCTCTCCTTGGCCCATATTGATGGCACGTCGAGGCCTTTGCTTTTGAGCTTAGGATGCGCTGGTGCTATTGCGTCCAGCTTCAGTGCTGCTGTCTTCTTTGCCAGTCCATTCGTCGATTTTGTAGCTTTTGCTTTCTCTGGTGAGTTTCTTCGTCAGCACAATCACTTGTTCAAGCCTTTGCTACGCTCTTGCGCTCTGGAAACCACGTCATCAGGCGATGGGCCTTCGAACGGAATTTTAGCAGGGCTGGTCCCCAGCAGATCTTGCAAAGTCATAGCATGCGCTCCATTATGTGTTGCTGGACTTGTAGAAAGAGTCTGGCCGAAAGCAGTTGGTGATGCGCGTAGATCAGGCAGAACTTCCTTGGGCTCTTCTGGAGGTGGCGTTGGCTCTCGTGGTGGAGGCGAAGGCTCCTTCTTCCTGCGCATGGGATACTTCTTTGGCTCCATCTTTGGTCCCGGAACAGCATTCTCCTTTGCGTCACTCGTCCGGCTAAGACGATCCAGGGAGCTGAGTGCATCATTTGAAGTGGGCTGCGGCGAGTCCTGAAATGTGGCAGCTTTCCTCCTTCGCTCCTCTGCAAGCTTTGCAAGCTTCGACGAGCCTCCCAAGAGACGTGGCGCTGGTCGCACTGGTATAGTAGCCATTATATTGGCCAATTTTCCATCTGGAACATTGGTCCATGGCGTGCCCTTGAACCATTCCGCAGCTGATTTACGGGGCAACATCTTCTTCGAGTTTGCTGAGGACTGGTTGGCGAAAGTGTTGAGAGGCTCCGTTAGACAGTATGGGTATGGGAATTGGTCTGTATGTGCTGATGGATCCAGATCGGGTGCTCCGATCGAGAGAAATGAAGGAATGGTCTCTGGCTCACCTGCTATGTCCGCGCTCTTCTGCTGAGCCTCGTCGAATTTGCTCTTAGGTTTGTTCTTCTTAGCTTCCTGCTCCTGCTCCTGCTGCTGCTGCTGCTGCTGTGGGTCTGCTTGCCGGGGTGTCCTCGAGTTCTTGAGATATGCCACGCTCTTGCCAACATCCCAGTAGTAGTGCCAAAGCGCCTCTTCAATCTGTGTCGATGGGACCGGAATGCCAGCTTCTTCCAGCTCCGCACGCACAACCGGTGTCAGGTTGGCGAAATTGTCCTTGTCTTCCGCTGTGTAGCCTTGAGCATCTTGTCCGTCTTCATATCCTTCTTCATCCGAATATAGGTCGTCCTCATCGTAGTTCACATTCTTGACTCGCTGCATCGTGGCTCGAGATTAATGTCCACGTGCAGCAATTGACGGCGTGATTCGGAGATTTTCTCGAGTCAGCGTTGATCTGGTGCGACATGTACAGGGCCGTGCGTGGTTGTTACAGTAGAAAGCGAAGAGTCACCTGTGCGTTGTTGTCGAGCTACTGCAATAGTAGATTAGATTCGTGCGTGCTGCAAAGCGCTGCACGTCACGCGTTCACACTGCTCCACCAACGGCTGATCCTCCTCGAGTCTATGCTCCATCCTTCCCACTTCACCTCTTATTCTCCTGGGTCAAGGTGCAGGGCACAATCCATCCATGCACGCATCATTCATAGACAAAGCAAACGAGAGCTACGAGGAAATCTTGAGTGACGCACGGAATGTCCTTGGTAAGTACCCTCACAATTTGTCTTGTCTGATCTAGAAGGTAGGAACTACGCACAAGAACTCGCAGAAACAATCAAAAACATGGTGGTATCACTTCGTCGTCGATCAGCGCTCCAAAAACACAACGGCGATCCATGTTGGTGATCTCGCTTGCCCAAGTGGCTAAGCAGAAAGAATCAACAGCTATTCGCTCCCGTCACACGTAATCTCGTAACAACATAGGAATGCGGCAAGCTGCCAAAGAGGGCAATGAACTCGGAGCGTCGCCAAGTCGAATCCACGCAAGAAACCATACCAAGTGGTATGTTGTTATATGCTCAACAAGATCAGACGAGAAGGAGTCCAACGACACCGACGGCGGCAGCCACGCTGAAAGCCTGGACGTTAAACTTGCCAGCAGCGCCAGTCGAGGGAGGGCCTGAGTAGGTCGCGCTCGGGAGAGCGCCAGTACCTGGAACGACCGATGTGTTGTTGCCGTAGCCGGGTAATGCACCAGTGCCGTACGGGGCTGTTGGTGCGGCGAGTGCTGAGGTTTCAGTGCTCGTGCTCTCGTATGTCGCGATGGTTCCGTTGCGTGTGGCTGTAATGGTCGTCTCCACACGGAACACCGTTATCGTGGTGTATTGAGTTGTCGTTGCGGATGTCACTGGTGCGCTGGTGGTCAACGGGCCATATGGCTGCACCTGTTGAGGAACGGCAGCAACAAGTCCTGCGGCGAGCGCCGAAAACTCCAAGAATCGCATAATGGAATGAGTCTATCCGGACGGCTGGTACTCTTGAAAGATCTGGAATCGATGCAAGATGACGAAAAGCCGGAATGCGCGGTTTGTTTTCGTTAACGTCGACCGATTTTTTCGGAGTCGATGTCGTCGATATGATGATTGCCGGTCAAACACAGGTCGTTGCGTGAGTCAAGACGATGTGTCGATTTGGATTTCTGCTGCGAGACTTGTCGACTTCTAGACGATGGCTGATACTGTCTCGTTTGACACCAGGTCCGTTGGAATATGCTGGTCTGCGCTGGAAATCTGACGGCAAAAACTCGATAACGACTGTCGGTGAAGCTGCGAGAGCGTGTGGTCCGTCGTCTAGACGTTTGGGTGAATGTTGTTTGGTAATGAGCGTATGGCGAAGGCCGGTTCAAAAGAGTGTGGTGGTCGGCAGCGTCACCGGCGATGTCAGGCGCGAGAGAGGCGGAGGGCGGCGGAGCAGGCGTGGAGAGGTGAGCCCGGCAGTGCTGTATATGAGATATGAGAGCGCCCAAATTGGTTTCACAAGCGTGCTTGTGCACAGTGTGCGTACAACGTTACCGGGATAATGCTGGCCCAATCACCGTTTAGCTCGCGCGCTCTCATCTCCACCCGCTCCGCTAAAACTAATCCATTCTCGCCCCGACTCCCGAGTCGCCCGGGGTGCTACAGTATGTGCTTTCCCTTTCCCACCACTCGCTTTCATGTCGGTATGATCTCATGGAGCACGCGCTATTCCATATTTTCCATGGGTGGCGGAAGTTTTCGCGTTATTGTTCAGAAGCAGTCTGCAATGCGCGCGCAGCCAGGAACGCAAACACATCCCAAGAGCGGCCCAATGACAGCGTGCGAGGGAGCACAGGAGTATACCAACGACCAACAAGAAAGGCGTCGGGATCTTCATAGATGACCCCCCGCTATGATAACCCTTCCACCAGCACCACCTCGCTTCTCCCCACTCTCCGCAAAAAAGTCGCGTGGGTGTTGGCCATTGCCAATTGGCGTTCGCCGGCTCAATTCCGATTTCCGAATAATGAGCGCTCCCTGGGCCTTGCACCTGTCAAATAAAACAGCCCTTCTCTGAGTCAAGGAATCCCAGACGACATGAAATCCTCAACGAGCTTTTAAAGCAAGGCATCCGCCGGGCAACGGAGTGCGCACTGATTGCTGTTGCTCCTTGCTGTCCTTTGCAGCTCTGCCAGGCATTATTGAATCAGAAACTCCAGTCCGCCGGTGGGACTATTGGTGCGCGAGTCAAATCACCGTGGCCCGGAGCGGACTGCTGGAAGGAGATTTCTCGTGACACAGCCGCGCTAACCTACGAATTGATCACGTCCGGCGCGTACTTAGCCTTATTTACAAGTTTCTATGAGCATCGTCCTATCGGCCAAAGAGCGAGGCTGTCTAGGCCTCGATACTGTGATTGATGGAGAACGCGGTAAGTTACCAAAACCAGTGAAGATCCCGCCCATTCAAACGCCTCGCTGAACCGCAATCATCAAACGCAAAAGCATGTACCGAAGGATCTCAATCATATCGCCGATATCAGCGGTGGCGGGGCGCCGCTCACTGGTCGAAGCTGTTCCATAGAACCGTAGCGATCTCAAATGGAGTACCTTCAGCCAGCTCACGCTTGAATTCTCTGGTCTGAGGTGCTCCAGCGAAGCTCACTTCACGCTTTGCGCGCTGTCGCTCGCCACCGCCAGCAAATGAGACAGTGCTCTGTGCTGCTCTTTTCAGAGGCTCTGCTGCTTTTGGCGGCGAGGCCGACTTCGACAGACTGCTTGCCTTCAGTGTTGCAGGGAGCTGGACGGCGCTCTTGCTTGACGCAAGCCCCGCTGCGCCCGGCTTCTGTGGCGAGGAACGCTGGTTCAATTTGCTGCCCTTGCATTGCTTCAATCGCGCAATTGCTTCGCCGAGCGGATCCCGAAACTTCTGCACTACTCTGAGCTCGGTGTTAACGGCTCTGAATCGTCCTTTGAAAATTTCTGGTCCCATGCCCAGTCCATTGTTGACAAGGCTGCGATTGCTGCTACCGAGAGTTGTAGTGCTCATGAATGACTTGAGGGACTCATTACGCCGGTCATATTGCCACGCTGGGAGATGTGGTTTCGTATCAGTCCTGAATTCCATGTCGGCGAGCGCCTTCTCTTGCAATAATCGTAGTTCTGTTCGTGATCGCCCAGTTGCTGGAGTTGTGGCGCTAGACGAACCTGAAATGGTTGATCCGGGACTGACCGGCCCAACATGAAAGCCCTTCTCATGATGATGAGCCAGATACGAGTGACCCTCCTCTGGCGTATGAAAGCCGCCCTTGTTTGGGGTGCCAACAGCAGTGTTTACACCGCTGCCCCCAGCGGGATGTGAAGCACTCGGCATAAATCTTGAGACCAGCTCGTCTTGATCCTCCTCTGCGGCCCCATCTCCAATATTGGACCTCGAGGAATGTATTGAAGGCGCTGGCGAGCCACGTTGGCTGTGTTTCTCGTCCAATGCGCTCACGTTGCTTAGAACAGCTGGGCTAGCTAGTTTTTGACTACTCAACAGGCGGCGGGCCGCCGGATTGGCATAGTCTTTGGCTTGAGAATTCTTCGGAGCTTCACTCGCCGGATGGTCTCTCGCTTTGGCAAGTGCACTTTGAGGTACAGTCTTGGGAACGGCAAGTGTGGGAGATATCTCCTGCACAGGCTGCGAACGAGCTTCTCGCTCTTGAGGTGGCTGGGTCTGCATCAGCGCCGCTTCAGCACGCACAGGTTCCAGTCGTCCTCCCTGTTGTGCAACATTCTGCGATGGCTTTTGAGGAGAGCGCCGCACATCGTCCTTGGGTCTCGTTGTCTCTGCTTTCCTAACGCGAGCCATGGAACGAGGACTCGGGGGCTCATCCTCGTCACTGTCGCTGCTATCATTGACCTTTGCTGTAGACGTCTCCTGTGTACTCTTGTTCCTTTGCACTTGCTCAGAGAGCTTCATGCCGAGAAGCTGGCCCGGAGTCTGTTTCTCGAGGTTCCGTTCTACGTTCATACTGGCTCTCCTTGAATTGTTGGCTGTGTTCTGCCGTGTACTGTAGGGGCTGGCACTAGCACTTTCTTCCGTCCACTCGTCCTCCTGCAAGCCGCTGCCTTCCATTTCTGGCGCTTCCTCTTGGTCGCTCGAGTCCACACTACCGACTGCAAAGCCAACCTTCTTGTGAGATCCCTTCCTGGAATGCTCTGGCCTCTGGGGCTGCCTCTCTTCTTGCGACTTTCGCCGTGGCTCTGCTTCCCTTCCTTTCATTTCCTGTCCAGCTGCAGCGATCTCAGCAGACTTCGGACGTTTGCTCTTTCCCTTCAAGCCTGGCGACGGAGGGGCTCGATGGGCTGTGGAGGCCATGGCCACTAGATTCCTGCCCGATCCAAGCCTAGTGAGCTGGCCGTGACTGAGATTCTTCTTGAGCTTCGCGTGCGAGGTATTTCGAGGCAGTTGATACGCGGTCAAATTCCGCTTCATTTGCGGTCGCGATTCGTCCAGGCTGCCGGGGAGGCGTATCTCGGTGTCGCCTTCGTGCGAGCGTTGTCGCGAGTGCTTGCGCCCATCATCGCCGGCCTGAGCGTTCTGCGCCTGGCGATTGAGCTTCGCAAGGTTGCGCGCGCTGCTGTGGTTGCGTGGCAGGACGATCTTGGTGTGGCGTGGCTTGACGCGGAGGGGTGGGTGTTCGCTGGGACCCGACCCAGGACTGATCACGTCTTTGAGGCGTACCGACGACTGCGACGATTGGGACGACTGTCGTTTCATCAAACTCGGCCTCGGTGTAGCAGAAGCTGTAGCGGCAGCTGACGCGGGAATGGAGTCTGAGGTATTGTTCGCCGACAAGGCGCTGGTGGCATGACGTGGGGAGGTGGCATTATGGTGTGGTGAAGGCGACGGCATCCTGAGCTGAACCTGAACCTGAACCTGAGCCTGAACCTGAGCCTTGCTGTTTTGTGAAACTGGTCGTGGCGGCGGCCGGGGCAGATTGGGGGAGTGGAGCGATCTCACATCTCGCGTGGCCACCGCATACCTCTGTACAATGCGACAATAGGCCTTTCAGACGCGTGCGCTGTTTCAGCCAGCATGGGACATTGTTTGTCACTCCAATCTCAACTCCTTCCGCAGAGCTGTGAGAGATTCGGCAGTGCAGCGGTGAGTGATGGTGGGGGGCACGACTGGATGGAGCCGATCATCACTGCTACCAAAGCAGCAAAGCTTCACACTCGTCTTCACATTTCATCTTCGCTTCATTATTGGACATGCTGCTTCTGAAAGACTCTTCTTCCTGGTTGAACCATTGTTCATCGAGTAAGCGAAGCGCAAGATCATAAGTCTACTGGTCTATCCATCATCTGCTCGCGACAGGTCATGGTATACACGAGTAAGCGAAGCGCAAGATAATAAGTCTACTGGTCTATCCATCATCTGCTCGCGACAGGTCATGGTATATACACATCAGGTTGACTGATCTAGTTGACCAGGCAGTATCGGTATCTTGGCTTGCCTGCCTCAAAGTCCTGGATGACCTGGTTTGCGTCCTTCATTGGTCTTTCCTGAATCCAAGCAGCAACCTTCTTATCAGCAGCGAGCTGCAGCATCTCTTCAATCTCCTTAGGCGAGCCGATCAAGCTTCCTGTCATGCTGACGCCCTTCATGATCAGAGATGCGGCCATATACGATGGCAATGGATCTTCTGGAAGTCCGAGTTGCACGAATACCCCCTTAAACCCGAGCAGGCCCACTATGAGATTGTCAGCGATGCTTCAAGGAGTGTATCACGCTTCAGCACTTACAGTAGCCGCCTAATGGCATTTTAGGACTCGATACTGTGGAAATAATCAAGTCGAGCTTGCCAGCATTCTTCTCAAGCGCGCCGTCTTCATCTGTAGCAATGAATTCGTCGGCACCAAGCTTGCGCGCATCTTCCTCCTTGGATCTGCTTCGAGAAATGGCGTAGACCTTGTCGGCACCGAGTGCCTTCGCCCTGTACCATACTGTTAGCATCAAGACTCGAAACAGCGAAAGAAAGGAGGTCTGGGACTTACCAAAGGAGGCCGAAATGACCCAAACCACCGATTCCAACGATGCCTACTTTCTTCCCAGGCCCGCAACCATTCTGCTTCAATGGCGAATACGTTGTTACTCCACCGCACAGCATAGGAGCCGCCATCTCACTGGGCACACCTTCAGGGATGTTGAAGACGAAATGGCTGTTTCCTCTCCAATATTTGGCGTAACCTCCCTGAGCGGTCTTGCCATCTTTGTACTTTGCACCATAGGTCTGGACGAATTCGTTGGTACAGTGATTCTCAATATCGTTTGTACACATCTCGCAATCAGGCCTGCATTACGGATCAGTCAGACCATCAACATCGACTAATTCTGCACAGTATTACTCACTTCAAGCAAGACTTGCTCTGTGCTCCGACACCAACTCGGTCGCCGACCTTGATGTTCTTCTTCACATTTTTTCCGACTCGAATGGCTTTGCCGACAATCTCATGTCCAACAACAGCTGGGTATGGCGTCTCGCCTGTTCACTGCGTCAATGCTTGCGGCCAGAGAGGCACATTCGATATCTACCCACCCCAACCAGATCTGAGCGTGTGAAGATCTGATCCGCACACACCACAGTGAGAAATCTCGATGTCAACATCCTCCTCTTCCCAGTTCTTGGCCTCGTATGTCTGCCATTTCATGTTGCCATTGGCACTGTTGGCGTCGAGGCCAACCCATCCTTCAAACTTTGGCTCGGCCATCTTGTTTGGGGTAAATGTGTCTTTTCTTTCAGTGGTGTTGATATGGAACTAGAGATAATGGGAGAGTCGACAAAAGCTCAAGGTACATACACAATTTACTGATGGTGTGTTCTTTCGATCTCAAATCGCGAACCTCTGACGTCGTCAGTACCTGGCTGCTTAAGCGGCAAATAATCTTCTGCGAGAGGCAGTTCCATGGAACTCGATTGCATACTAAGGTACGGGCCGTGTGTACTTATGCATGATGATCATGTATCTTTCACCGAACATGACGTTGTTGTAGCCGCGGGACTTGTACAGCTGCAGTTCTTTTGGAACATGGTTCGCCACGTGGTGGGATGAAGACGCTCTTTGGCGGCGCGCAACTGAGAACGTCAACAATCTTGTGTCACATTGTGTGACTGCTTTGAGCATGCTGCATAGTTGGGGAATGAGTGCTATGCTATATGTCTGCCGTTCTCATGAATTCATCTCATCATCTTAAGTCGTCATGTTTCCTTTCCATAGATCAGCGTGTGCATCCTGGATGCTTGGTTGCCAGAGAACTCACGAGCCGCCACCTTCATCCATACACTTGCGATCCCACTCGAGCATCCATGATTGTACGGCTTGCACGAGTTTCGCTTGGACGTCAAGAATCCTGGGCGGTGGCAATTCTGCTGTTGTCTCGTTTGGAAACAGGCCGTTCTCGTCCCAGTGATGAACAGCCTCAGGTATCAGGATGAAAGGCTCTAAAGCAGTACTAACGCGATCTTTCGCCCCAAATCTGTGACAATCAGTAGTCAGCTTGACGTTGAGGACCTAGATTTTCTGGACTTACTCGAAAGCATGTGGCGTGGCCGGCTTCCATGGGTCCCAGTCACCATCAACTATAGCAAGTCGAGGATACGAGATGTCGTATCCACCATATTTATTGATGACTTCCACATCAGCTGGCTCGGTTATATTGAAGGACAATCGGCATATGAGGCTTTGATAGTCCAGATCCAAAGTCCTTGAGATCAGTGGGAGCTCCCCTTCAGGAGTGTTTCCCGTCTGGAGGTAGCCCCATTCTGTGCAATACTGATACGGCCAACTCTTCCAATCTGCGTCCTCAATTGAAGTGACCGAATGGTAAGTTTCGTTATGGTTGCTGCCGAAGCATTCATCCTGAGTCATGTTGTGACTTGCGCAATCGTCAACCGCGGTCAGATTGAAGTAGCCGATGGCATTGAGCACGGAATTGACAAGAGTTTCATTCGGCTCGTGACGTCCGCCTTGTTGTATGAGCCTGGTCACGTTTGAACGGAGAGAATCCGTGCCTGGATACAGCAAATCTTTAGATGTAATGTTATCACAGTAATCGTAGAATTCGCTGGAACCAACGGCGGGGTTCTAAGAATGTGTTAGATTCATCATTGGCAAAAATCTGCCACACATACCCAGTTTAGTGATTGCCAGTATTCAAGTGGTTGGACCAGAACGTTCGCGAAGTCAGTAAGATAAGTAACATTCTCCAGACGGAACACGCTTTTGAGCTCCAACGGAAGATCGGTATTGTTTTTGTCAATCAGAATGCTGTCGACAACATCTACTAGAAGCCTCTGCGTAGCAACACAGTCTTGTGGAGCTTTCTCAGCGATGGGTTGGAAATACTGCCAATAGTCCCATATGGCTTTGGTGACACCGGAACTGGATATCGATGCCCAGAACACATTGGGGTACTGTAGGCGGAGGAAAGCACTAAAAGCGCCAGCGTAAGACCCGCCGTAAGATATCCAAGCTGTGGTCTTGGATGTTAGATCGCCGTGTTCTTCGAGACCGGGAAATTTGATGTTCTGTGCAAAGTATGCCTCATCGGCCATTGCTTGCGCGGTGGTGAGAAACCTGAAGTTCTCGGTGGATAGATGTGGGACAGGCCAAGACTTGCCGTAGTAACGATGCTCCAGGACCACTCCAATGCCGTTGGTGGCTTTAGTGATGATTGATACAATGCCTGGAAGCAGAGCGTCAGCGTACAATGTCTGCTACGAAGGATCGGCGTCATACCTTTCTGCAAAAATGGCAGTCGCCCAACTCCAGAGGTCTCTCCGGATTGGAGCACGAAGACCGGGCCGCCTTTCTTGTAATGCGATGCATCGAACCAGTATCGCAGCGGAAAGGTAGCGTTGCTGTGCGGCTCGTATTGCGACTCATTATGGAAATGGTCGACGGGCACCGAGAAGTTGTAGGCCGGATATAGAAGCTTGGGATTGATATCGTCCCGCTTGCTCCGCAACGACTTCTTCTGGTGTCTCAAAGTGTTGATGCCCACAGATGAGCCCAATAATGCATTTGCGCATGAGCAGAGCAGCAAGCCAAGGCCAAACCAGTGTTGTACGGGCGCCATGTTGTCGATGTGCGCGCAAGTAACACGCCGACTTGCCGTTTCGCTGGAAGTGCTGGCCTCACACTGGGAACTAGATAGTGGCTAGGTATATGACCTAGAGCCTAGAGCCTAGAGCCTAGAGCCTAGAGCCTAGAGCCTAGCCTAGGCCTAGAGGGCTCTGACCAGGGTAGTGTTGTAGGATACCATACCGTATATGGTATACACGGTGTGCAATACACAAAGTATACAGCCTTCGAGGCTCGAGGTATAGTATATACATACTAGAGTGGTTATGTAATACGCTAATAACAGCCCGGAACAGGCTCGGATGTCGATTCTCTCGGGATATTAAGGTATTAGCATGGGTCATCGGCTGTGTCCGAGTATATGTATACTGGTACAGTACACCGTGTACACAGGGCCGACTCCTAGTATACCGTATATCCACAACACTAGACCAGGGCACCCACTGCAACCTGGCCGAAGCCGGCTAGTTCTATCATCGTACTGTACCGCAATAGCACGATCATATGACATACAGTATGCATCTATGCCGACATGTGTACATGGCTGGATGACAGTGACCTTACGTGCGCAGATCATATAGCCCGCCCGCATAGCTGCTGGTGTGCTGGAAGGTATGCTGTGGCTGACCTGCGGCTAAACGTCGGCAGATCTGCCAAGGTAGCTGAGACCTATTTCACCACTCATTGTCCCAGTCTGGAAGTGACATCGCAGTGTACTGTCTGATCATTCGGGCGAGCAACGGGACGATGGTCAGACGACATCGTACAGGAGCATCCGAACGACTAACGAATGCGACGAACGCGTCATGTCGCGCGTAGCCAGCCCGGACGCTGCCTCGTTCATGTCTGGCTTCTCCTCCCGCCCGCCGACGCTCCAATCCATTCGCCACACCCAAGTCTACAATCTCGACACATTCAGTAGCAAGGACTTCATTGTCAAGGATTTTGTCGAGTCGCTATCAGACGCCGCCGTTCCCGCCCGAAGGTCTGCGCCTACCTCTGCCGCCGCGCAGTCGAGCCAGGCATTCGATCCCAAGCCTCTGATCCGGACTTTCGAACATGCCTTGAATAGGCTGAAGACGCTGAGTGAGGATCTTCAGGAGCGTGAGAATGACCTGGCTGCGGGTGTACGGAGGGCCGAGAACCAGCACAACGGCAATATCAAAGCGCGTGAGCAGGAACTTGAGCGAGCTATCGCCTCCTTCCATCGGCTAGAGAGGACGCTGGATGGTGACGGTGATGCTGGTGGAAACGCTGCTATGCGCATTGGAGAGCGCTTGGAAGAGCTGGACAGACAACGACAGCGCGCTCAGGATGCTAAGTTCATTCTGCAGTGTTGGCTGGAAGTCAGCGAGCGAGGCGACTTGTCTAGCCTTGATGACGTTCGTAAGACGGGCGGTGGCGAGGGGAAGGTTCGGTGTGCGCATATAGCCCGTCAGTTGCTCAAGATATCGCAACGGCTGGATGGAGGCATTGAGGCGCAGAATGGAGCACCGCCCAAAATGAATGGAGCACCGCCCAAAATCGCAAATGGCATCAATGGGAGCTACGAGACAGATTCTCCTACAGGCAGCATACGGAGAGGTGGAAACGGCAACCAGCCGCGAGAAATCATAGAAAAGTTTCTGGAAATGCTTGAGAAGGACCTGTTGAAGTCGTTCGACGACTTCTATCGAAGGCAGAACTTTGATGGCATGAGGGAGTGTGCGTTGGCGCTTCAGGATTTCGGCGATGGTAATTCTGTCATCTCGCTATTCGTCAATCAGCATCAATTCTTCATCGACAGATCCCAGCTCGTCACAGAGGAATTAGTGGTCGACAATGATACTTGGGAGAGACTGGCAGATCCAGACACAGAACCACCGGGTGTAGAACCAAGCTTGCAGTCCCTGGTTGACGAGGTCAAAGTGGTCGTTCAGGAGGAAAGCTTCATCATCAAACGCGCATTCCCTTACTACGAAGAAGTTCTTGCCCGCTTCCTCCAGCGAGTCTTTCAGCAGTCGATCCAGCAACGGCTGGAGATGGTGCTTAATAAAGCCGACAGCATCTCCTCACTGGCCTTCCTTCGCTCCTTGCAGGCCTCAAGATCTTACATCGCGGCTCTGGTGGAAGATCTCAAAGCACATGGACTCACTGACCACCCGGAGCCTGTGTCATCGGTCAGTGCGGCCGTCCTTGACCAGCAACTTGACGAGCTTTTCGTACCATACTTCACCGGCACTAGTTATATTGAGCGAGAGAAGCGCAATCTCGGCGAACTATTTGGAGGTCTATTATTCAAGTTTACGCTTTATCATTCTCGACGACGCAAGGTCTCCGTGCAAACGACTACTTACTTAGGAGCCATCTCTGCTCGCAGCAAGGAGTTCATCAGCAGCGCACGCGACGCCTATACTGAGCGGCTGGATAGTGCGGACTTGCAGCCCGGTCAAAAAGCAATGCTCATGCGTATCGCTGGCCTTCACCACGCAAAGGATCATGCGGCACCTCATGATGTGGACGTCACTGACGAAGACGGACAGCTCAGCTTGCCATTCACCAAACGAATGCTCAAGTGGTTAGCAGAAGGTGTTGGTCGGGGACTGGAATTGGCTGGTGGAGGCAACGAAACTCCCAAGGAGATTCGCGAACTCCTTCACCTCTTGATCACACACATGGGTGAGATCTACCTAGAGACTGCGCTAGATGCCGCTATCGACTCAGCCACTGCGGCGGAAACGAACACCAAGACAGAACCCGACTTGAGCTACATCACTGACCTTCGGACCGCGGTCAGCGTACTGCATCTCATGCTTACAACAATACAGATGCTGCTCCTACCTTTGGCAGCGAGCAATCTTACCATCCGTAGGGACTTGGAGAAACAGACCAACAACTTTGTTGATAGAACGGAAAGCAAGATCGACGCTGTTCTGCAAAAGACGATAGACGTAGCAATCTCGTGGACTCACCGGCTCCTCTCTAATCAGCGAAAGACGGACTTTAAGCCAAAGGACGACGCTACTCTACAGCTGGATCAACTTCAAACTTCAACATGTCAATCAATATACACGTTCCTGAATCGGCTTCACTCGCGAGCAAAGGCGTCGCTTTCTGGCCGTGTGCTGGACTCATTCTCTCTGGAACTAGCCATCGGACTGCGCTCACTTCTTTTGACGCACTTCAAGTCATACCCTGTGTCGCTTACGGGAGCCCTTGTCGTCTCGAAAGACATTACGAAGTATATCGAGCTTTTGCGTTCCTGGGATCTACCTCCGTCGTTTCAACCAAGTTTGGAAGTTCTGACGGAGATTGCGAACCTTTTTGTCATCGGACCTGAGGCGCTCAGAGATCGACTTAGAAACTTTGGTGCTGGAGCAGGCTCTCTTCAAGGCGTTGAGAAGGCCGACCTTAGACCGTACATCATGAGACGAGAAGACAGCGGCAGTGTCGGTGTACAAGCAGTGCTGAACCAGATGTAGCAGCATCATTCTGTCATGCCATGCAGCATGGTGGGCACGGGACAGCAATGGCTTGGCATAATCAATGGTATTTTAATTCTGTGCCGCGCTAGGTCGCGCAATTGTATTAGATGCCGGACGTCATCTGGCCTTACAGGCATAATGTGATGCATCATAAGTCATAGTCGATTTTCTTTTCAGGATCTCGCTGGGTGCAAGAATTGATTGGCAGCCGCTGCACTTCTCAATCCAGGAAGGAAGAAGCTTTCATGGCGCGTTGAAGACCCTAGCGCGTCGCCAACCTCAAGACTTGAAGCAGAAGCACTGCTTCGATGCAGTCGAATTGAGCCACTATATGGCAGGCGAATCTTCTGTAAGAAAGAGGACTGAACATCTCTTAAATCTATCCAATACTAGGCCAAAGGAGATGGACAACGCACGCCTCCCTCTCAGCCATGTAAACGCGAACGCTCGAGGAAACAAATGGCCAGTTCAGTATTCTCTGAAGCGGTATAAGCAACGTCAAGATGAACTCGAAAGCACTGCAAATGCGGCATTGGCAGAGCTGCGAAACAATCAAGCAGAACTGAGCGCCTCGTTGGAAGATCATGCAAAGCTCCCTCGAGGTCTTGAAGAAAGCATCGCCAAATGCACAAATGCTACTCCACTGCTCGCAGGACTACAGCAGCTCGCCAACAATCACAGTGCAATGGATGATGTTCGACAATGCATAGCACGTCTTGAGGCCACCGCTCCGTCCGCACCCATCAGCTCGGCGCTACAATTTGATGCTCGTCTCCGAGCAATGGAGAGCTCAAAGGAAGTTCTCTGAGTTGTTGCAAGACCTGCAACGTTGCAACGAACGGCTCACGATGATCGAGGCTCGTCAGGCTGACCCGAGTACAGGGTTCAGACTCACGGCCATCAATGGCCTCGACGAAGAGCTCCAGAATCGTGTCATTTGTATGGAAGAGCACAGGAGTCTCGCCCCCTGTGCTGAGCGTGTTAGCCAGTTGGAGAATGCCGTTGTAGTCGACCGACGACATCGGCTTAATGATATCGCAGAGTTGCGTCAGGACATAGCGCGACTGCAGGCGTGTGCGAACGCACATCTAAAGGAAGAAGTGGGCGAGCGTGCGAGCCGAAGAAGCAGGCCTCCAGTGTTGTCGATTGGACGCATATGGTAGGACAGCATTGGTGCTTTCAACTTCTATAGTCATGTCTCAATGCCAAATGTAGTCGTTGAAAGGCTAACATCTATCCAGCTCAATGGTCGGTGCGCAAGGGATGATCCTTCCGAGCTCCACTTCGGACTCCACACTCACTCGCGTACATTGTACAAGCACCCCTTTGAGAATTCTCCACTAAGCACTTATGTTCGCCAAGAAACACCGACATAGCCTGCAAAGGAATGGTGACGGCAAACAAAGTCTTTGCGTCCTGCCGACTTCATCGATTTCATCGGTCCAGCACATCTCCACCCGTGCCCGCCTGCAAATACCACAATATGCTCAGCATCAGCAGGTAGCATCAGCAGCTTCCATTCTGGGCGATGAACGACATGGAATGCAATGGCAGTCAATCTCGAACGGTCACTAGGCTTCAGGATCTGAATGACGATGTGCTCCGTGAGATTCTAGATGTCATCCCTACAGGGCGTCCATGGCAGCAGACGCTATCCCAGGCTGAACTACATGGCAATGCCCCAACGCAGAAACCGCCATCAGATCTTGTCAATTTCTGTTCCACTTGCCATCGACTCCGAGACCTCGGCACATCATACATTTTCAGCGCTGCATCCTTAACGCCTTATTCCAATGGCAGACAAGCATCTTCATCGCTACAATTGATCAGCCGTTCACCTGTGGCCTCGCGATGGGTTAGGAGCTTCAGCATTGTGCTTTTTCATGATGTGCCTCCAGACTTCGGCCGCAACCTGTGCGCCGCGCTGCAGCATTTGTCTGCCATGCACGACCTTACCTTAGTCCTACCCGAGCAATCACGTCCATTAGTCCGGACCAGCCTCCAACACGCTCGTCTCTGTCTCCCACAAGTCAAGACTCTGGCTTTCATGCCTTTCGACACAGGCGGGCATCTATTTCACTTCGCCGGAACAGTCCTCAGCGCCTTCCCCGGCCTAACCTCCCTCACAGTCCGCAAAGCATTCGAAGAAGCACTCCCCTTCTTCGGACTAGATGAGCGGATGAGAGAATTCCTGAGCCTTGTATGTCGTATCCATCTGAGGAATCTGCAGTCCCTCATTCTACAGCTTTCCGGAACCCCGTCAGACTATGTATCAGGTTTCAATATACATCTGCCAAACTTAACGTTTCTCCACCTCAAGGACTTTCACTGGGCCGAGAACAAAGAAGAGATCGCGGCGAAGCTTCCAACATCGTTTCCGAAGCTCTCGTATCTGCATTTGGGTGTCAAGACGATCAGCGATGACTCGCAGTCCTGGGAGTATGAACGAGAAGAGGCTGCAGAAATGCTTTTCGGCGGCCAATGCAAATGCTTGCAGAAAGTGTGTTTTGATGGTACTCATGACTTTACGAGAGAAAGAATGTCGTTGGCAACGACTTATGGGTGAAGCCATGGAAACGCTCACGTGGCGATTGGAAAAGCAGGCTCTGCCACATGAGTCCCGGCAGAAGAGCTATGATTCTACTGTGCGTTCTGTGCTCGCTTCGTGGTGAGTGGGCGCGACTGTGCCTCTTATCTACGAAGGCGCGAGCTTGGCTATAAGACAGGGCCTAGCCAGCTGAGTGTGCGAGAAAAGAGTCAGATGGTAGCGCTGCAAGAATCATAAAAGATCGAGGCGGCGAGACACAGGAGGAGAGAAAGGTTGTGGGTAACTTTCATGACTTTTGCCTTAACATGAGCAATCTTGGGTATCAACTAAACGCCACGCTATGCAATGCTCGGCAGGCAGGCGCGCCTCCGTCTAGTACTTATTCAATCCATCCTGATCAGCTCTCTATCCCTTCAGGTACTGCACCAGCTGCGTGAGCTTGGCTCTGGTCTCGTCGCTGATCTGGTCTTGAGGCTCGCCCATGACCTGTTCGAACACAGGCATGAGCTTGCTAGTCAGCCCTTGGATCACCGAGTTCTGCTGCTGGTAGAGAGCTACGATCATGTCGAAGACTGGTTCGTTCTCTCGGAAGTCCTCCTTCAATGGCAGCAAGTCCACGAGGTGTGGCAGGACTTGGTCGAGCGGGACGTTGTCTGGGGACTTCTTGATCATGCGGCTGACACAGCCGGCAGCGTTGTCAAGAAGACGGGCCTCAGACTCATCACCACTGCTGCTGCGGTGCAAGAGAGGCTCGAGCAGACCGAGGATCTTGTTGTAGTTTGGCAAGATCTCCTTGGCATCCGTGCTGTTCAAGCACAGAAGACCCATACCGAAGGCAGCATTGCTCTTGGTCTCTGGGTCTTCATCTGTGAGGCGCTTGAGGAGGAGCTTCATCATGCGCGAGGTGTAGGGTGTGCAGGCAGCGCCCATTGCCTCAACGCACTCGCCCATGGTGCCAACAGCGGCAGAGCGCTCGAAACGTTCTTGCGATGATGTGTACTTGACGACTGGTGACTCGAAGATCTTCCACAGCTCTGCGAACTGTTCTCCGAGAGCGACGGCGAGAGCTGTGATGACCTCCATTGCAGTTTCTACCACGAGCCAGTCATACTCAGCAGACTCAGCTTCCACAGGCGCGGGCTCGTCGAACTCATCCTCATCCTTCTGGCATGGGTGACTGCGCGAAAGGATGAGCATGATCGAGGAGGTAATCTGCTTGAGTGGAGTCGAGTTCTGCGAGCTGGCGCCTGGTGCAAGTACTGCTGGTCCACAGAGCTTGAGAGTGGCGGCCAAGTTGCGGTTGATTTCCGTGACGGTTGCACTAGTTTACAGGTCAGCTCGAGTCACCAACGATCTTTTCAATCACAATCGGCTTGGGTGTCTTGACATCAGAAACAGCCTCTACGTCTTAGCAGCATATGCCGTAGCATCTGAGTGAGCTGGGTAAACGAAAGTGTTCTCATCATGGAAATCGTGCCATGGAAATCGTGCTCTGGCAAAAAGAAGAGCAAAGAGAAAGGTCAGTACTCACCGGTCCATCTCCTCCTCCCACAGTATCAATGTACCTCGCATAACGAGATCGCCCAGCTTCTCGAGATCGGCGCCAGGCTTGACTTGGAGTGGGAGGCCGGGCTTCCACTTCTGCATTCCTCCATCCTCTGCCAGACCGAACAGGCATGCATAGGCGCGCCAAAGTGTGCTGATGGCGCTCTTTCGCACGCCCTCGAAAGTGTGCTCGAGCAGCGGAAGCGCAGTCTCAATGGTCTTCTGCATATAGGGAAGGTACTTGCCCTTGGAATGAGTTAGCACATCTCCAAGAACCTCAATGGCAATTTCTTTCTCCATGGCGACAGCAGTAACAGCGCCAAGGTCGTCCCAGTCATCGTCGTCGTCACCCTCGGTCTCCATGAGAGCCTTGACGACTTCTTCTTCGTCGATCTCGTCGTCCTCGTTCTGACCACCCGCGCCGGCAACCTTGATCTTCTTGCCGGCGATGGTGATTTCTTGTCCGACAAGGTCCGAGGCTTCGGCACCGAGCTGAACTTCTGAGTCTGTCTCTTCTTGCTCAAGGCATTCGAACAAGGACTTGACAACGCCCTCCAAGAAAGGCTCGAAGTCTTCCTCGTAAACTCTCGCAAGTGTACTCCACAAGATGTAGCTCGTCTCTTTCAACCGCTGGTTATCCAGCTTCAAGCCTTCCTCGCTCGTCTCCATGAGTGGGCGCACGTACTGCTTGAAGCCTTGCGCACCAACAGCACTGGCAATCTTACCAAGGGAGTCGATGACCATGCTTCGGAGCTCAAGCTCATCCTCACTGTCCTTGATGTTGATGTACTTGCCAAGAGTCTGCATCGTCTTCTCGAAGTATGGCTGGAATGCGCTTTCACACGCACTAGCGATACTACCAATAGCACTAACAGCGGCCATTTGCACTTTGTGGTCATCGTGCTCGAGGAGCATTGTGAAGCGGGGCATGAGCTCGTTGATGTATTTGGCAGCATCTTCGGGTGACAGACCCTCAATCAAGGAGTCTACAGCCATGGCACTAGCCTTGACGATGTGTGTGTTGAGCTCGTGCTCTTTGGTGTCTTGTGATGCATTCCGCATGCCTTGGAGCGCGAGATCGAAGTTTCGAACAAGAGCTGGGATGAGCTGTGCATGCTCCTTGCCCATGTCCTCAGCGAGATCATCCGCCAATCTGGCAACGGAGTTCAGGGCAGCACTGCGCACAGTAGTGGCCGGATCGTCCAAGAGATGGAGCACAAGTGGCAAAATCTCCTTCAGTTGTGTCGAGATGAAGTCTGGAGCTCCCTCCACGCACATGCCGAGAGCCAAAATACCTGCTCGGCGGTGTTCTGGGCGACTGTTCTGGACGTAGGGGCCGATGGCCTTTAGAAGCGGCACAGCAACTTGGCTGGGCGGCAGGCTCTCGCTGAGGATATCGAGGAGACCAAGCGCAGATCGTGCAGGAGAGATGTCGTCCTCGTGTGAAGGCAGCTCGTCGAGCTCGGTGGCGATCTGAAGACACATCTTGGTCAATTGCTCGCCGACCTTCAAGCTCTGTACCTTGAGCTTCCTGTATCGTACGGCTTGCATCAACCAAGAAATTGCCTGTGATCGGATCTCGTCGTCGATTTCGGGTTTGAGCGCGACATGGATGAAGAACTGCAGCAAGTCGGCAAAGTGCTGGTTCAGGAAGGCACTTTCATAGCTCAACAACTTGTTGAAGACATCGAACGCTTGCATGGTGTGCTCCTCGTCTTCAGCCTCGATGGTGCTCTGGAGGAGGTTGAGCATGTGTGGGATGGTGTTTTGGAAGAGCTCGAGGTTCTTGGTGTCGTGCTCAGTGTCGAGCACCATGGCGAGCTCTGAGAGAGCCAACATGGTGTGTATGCGGACATCGGTGGATTCCGGGTCTTGGATTGTTTGGTTGAAGAGGGTCAGGATCGAGCGCATGTTCTCCTGGAAGACATCGGGCATTGCCTCGAGCAGGGTATAGAGGATGTAGATGGCGACGTCGCGCTGCTTGGCGTTATTGCTGGTGGCAGCCTGCTGCAATGTGCCGGGCAGCTCCTGCCATTGTCCGTCGTCGAGATCGATCTTGGCGATGGCGGCAATCACGCGCGACTTGCTGTGCCTCGGCAGCGTCTTCTCTTCGTTGACCGTGCTCTGCAGCAAGTGCTCGCGGAGCTGGCGCTTCTGCTGCTCGGGCAGTCGCGTCCAGTGCTTGTTGACTTGCTTGCGTGCCTCGATGGCAGCGAGTTGGCGTAGCGCGCTGTCGTCGTGCTTGATGACCACGTGAATCAAGGCCACCACGCACTCAGGGCGCGTGTAGTACGTCTTGTTGAGCTCGCTGGTCGCCGCCTTGACCTTCTGCGTGTCTGGCTCGGTGAGCGCTTGCAGCAGCGCTACGAACCGCTGCTCGTCCATGTCCATGCTGCCGTGCGGCTTGCAGTGAAGACAAGAAACAAAAGAAACAACAGATAGATGGAATGTGTGGTGTGTGGAAGGAGCGGTGCGGTGCGGTGCCGGGTGCCTCTTTCCTGCTCTCGACAACTTTTTTTCGAGCACTTGCCCCGCCGAGCCACTACCACTCGCGCCTGCAGGGACGGCAAGTACCAGGATTCTCCAGCGACGGCCGACGGTTGTGCTGCAGGAACCCATATCACAATCTGATATCAATGCTTGGTGCGCGGGCATTATTGACGGCCCTCGTGGCATTGCCTGCTGCTTCGGCTGATCATGATACATCGCCATTCTTGCTGACCGACTTGGCCAAGATTTCTCGCGTAAGAAATGCTGCTTGTTCGACACATGACCATTCTCGCTAACATCAGACACACTGCAGTATTGGGGTGCGGCGCGGAGACTCACGAGCATAGTGCAGTGAGGCCAGCACGCTGACGCAGACCAGGTCAAATATCGACCTACAACGACAATGACGAACGTTACTTTGGCGTCAGCGATATAGGACTCCCGGATTACTGCCAGATTGAGCAAGCTCATACTCTGCAGAGACATGCTCAGCGATTTCCCACGGGCGGCTTCGACGACGGCGTCAACGCTGAGCGCTTTGCCCAGAAGGTCCATAACTTCACTCAGGCTCACGCGCATGCCAAGTTCAGTGGACCTCTTGCATTCTTGAAGACCTACACCTATCGCATGGGCGAATCATACTTAACCAACATCGGAGCCAGTACCGAATTTGCCTCGGGAGTTCAATTCTGGAACCGATACGGTCGGATTCTGTACAATGCTACTGTTGGCCAGGTGCAATACAATGCCTCCTACACGAATGGCACAGCTCGACCCAAGCCTGTTCTTCGAACCACTGGCCAGAGTCGTATCGAAAATTCGCAAATCAACTGGGCTCTCGGCTTCTTCGGCCCTTCTTTCTACCCTACTCAAGATCCTTCGCTCGAGGCCTTTGGCAATGCTTCACTCTTTGACGTTGTGATCATCCCCGAAGGCGGTACGGAGAACAATACCCTCGCGAGCTACGACTCTTGCTTTGCCGACTTGCTCGACGATGTTGGATATGAGGGAGACTATGATATGTTCCTTCGATATGTGCCAAAGTACCTCAAGGATGCCACAGCACGACTTCAACGATACGTACCAGAAGGCTTTCCGCTCAATGTCAACGACACTTATGCCATGCAGTCCATCTGCGCCTATGAGAATGGCTACATAGGCCAAAGTGATTTCTGTAACTTGTTCACCGAGGACGAGTGGGCAGGCTTTGAGCAGACACTCGACATTGAATACTACTATGATTACGCGTGGGGAAACCCTACCGGACGTGCTCAAGGTCTCGGATATCAGCAAGAACTGCTTGCGCGTCTCACAAAGCAATACATCACGAGCAGCAACTCCAGTGTCAACAGCACGATAACGAATAACGAGCGAGACTTCCCGCTTGGAAGACCGTTCTACGCCGACTTTACACATGACGATATTATTGTCTCGCTCCTCACTTCCATGTCCGTCGATTACTTCAGAGAGCATCCCAGCCTTGAGCAATATCCTCCCAAGCCTGACCGTCACTTCATCCTCTCCCACATGACGCCTTTCGGAGCACGTCTGATTACAGAGGTGATCGGTTGCGCGGATGCGAACCCTATGGCTCACCACGACCACAGAGTTTCATACACTCCTGGACAGTATGGCTACTCGACAGCCAATGCCACCCACAAATTCATCCGGGTGAGTCTCAATTGTTCGTGCGGCGGGCACAGCAGGGCAGATGTACTGACGAGCTCCAGATGCGCCTGAACAATGGAATCGTTCCACTTGATACAATTCGAGGAGGGCAATGTGCTGGAAGAAGTGACGGCCTTTGCTCGATGGACAAGTTCCTCGCGAGCCAGTATGAGAATATGAAGCTGGCGAACTACCAATTCGCGTGCTTCGCCAATTACACTGTCTTTAATCCTACCGATGGAAATGACTACGACGGAACTGTTAACAACAACACAGGGGGTGAGTGAACGAAGTGTCGTCAGCCATGCGACGAGTCTAACCTGGTTCACAGGAATTGTTGTTCATCCGGGAATGCTGACAGCGGAATAAATCGATGGTCTCTAAATGGCTGGATCTCACGACAGGCCAGTTCTGTACATACTGATGGCAGCTTGACCATGCTGTAAGAAACTGCCCAGACGCGGAACTTCTTCGCAATGTGGTCCAACTCACTCCACGTACCGATCAGTGGCCACGCTCGTTACCTCGCAGACGGATATCGCAAAAGGTTAGGCCTACGTGCAGCGGCTAATGTATAGAAATGATGAAGTACCTATCACCCTTCTGCCATGATGCATGGCCGAAAGCCTGGTGACTAAACCCCCTTTCAGCGACAAGTGAGGCTTTCGATTTTGCCGATCTTCATTTCTCGACTTCGACTCTTGTCGTTCAAGCGAGTCGTACATTCGTATTTCACCCAAACCTCTCAGCCTGGCGAAAGTTATGTACTCCACGGCAACCTGCGCACTGTGCCGAATGCTCGGGACCACCCTCAGGACCACTGTTTGCGAGTCGCGACATACCGAACACTACTCGAACTGCTAGGAAGAGACGTGCATTGTGGTGAAGTTGCCGTACGCTGGCCAGCAGTGTAGTCTCCTCGTGGCTCTCAAGGTCATATCTCGGAACCGAACAGTGACGAATAGGCAGCGAGCACAATTTCCCATCGAACGAGCATCTCCATTCTAGCTTTTGCCGTGAGTTTCGGACTCCGAGCCAGGTCATCCTGAAAACTGTCCCTGGCCAAACCTTCCATGAAGCCAAAAGGTGACGAACGATCGGTCGAGGCTCTGTGGCGATCGATACATCCCATTTCGGACACGAACAGAGTTTTCGTACGAACTTGGATAGTACGCTTTGTATGATAAGTTCGTGTTTCAACATGCCTCATTTGGACGCTGATCGGAAGCGCCTGCGTTCTTGGGGAGTTGCGAAGATTGAAGGAGTACCATCTGAAACGGATAAGACAATGCCCATGACACGGGGATAAAATTACTCGCAATTCACATTGAGACTCTCTCGCACATTGTATCCTTGGTATTTCGAGGACCTTGTTAAGCTACAGCGCTGGAGAACGATTTCGTCCTTGCCAAGTGGGCCGTGGCGCAATGTGCAGGGATTTGCCCATCGCAACGACCCTTCGCGCACAAGAAAACCCAATCTCGCGGATGTCGGGGAAAAGGATCACCTCACATTCGATTGCCAGCGGGATGGAACCTTTGTTGGACTAAACAAGGGATGACATGGGAAGTCGTCCCGTACTGTTGTACAACCTTCATATGTTTGTATACAGTACTGTACATACGGAGCAGGCAGAAACAATCCCTGGCTTCCGCTTGCCTTTGCGTAACATCGCGGACGGACGGACGGCTGGCCGGTGGAAACGAGATAATCCACTCGACTACTGCAAATGCATGCGAATCAATCCACCCAAAAGATTCCCGTAGACCTGTCTCCTGTGCCTCGGGACCACGCCTCTCCTTTCCCAGCAAACGATAAATTTGCATCAAAGCATTGTAAATCACAAGGGGATCAGCCTCGTATGCAGGACTAGCGAGAAGACCAATTTTAAAAAAATATCTCGAAAGGGCTCCTCCATAGCACCACCGCCTCTCGCTTCGTTACAGTATGAGCTGTCAACCAACGGGAACGCGCAGAAGGAGACGACGCAAGACGTGGCGCTGAACCAGAATGGAAACTTGCATTGAAAGTAAAATCCCTGTTGGCCAGCCCTTTCCCCAAAAAACTTGAGTGTTTTCACTGCTTGTGCAACACATATACAAAAAATACCCTCGAAGAAAAAGCCACGGCCATTCGCGCCAGACGTGCAGACGGGAAGTTGCGTTGACAGCTCAATCGGCTGAAACATGAGAGAGGGATGAGGCGCATGGAGAGAAGGCTGCTGACGACAGGTTGGGCGCAAAGATGCCAAGGGGTAGTATTGAAAAAAGGTATATGGAAACATCAGTAACGAATAAGAATTACGTTTGATTCTCTCTCTCTCTCCCTCTCTGTCTCTCGTTCGTTCTTCCATGTTCGATCAATGACATCGTTCTTTCTCATGATGGACCTAGCTAGCTAGCATATGTACAACCACGCTTTATATCCCTTTCTGGTGGACATGGTTCCCACTATGATGTGCGACTGTAGTGTCGTTGCGTCTGTCTTCTCCTTCCTTCTCTGCCCCCTGCCCTGCCCTGCCCCTGTGTGTAAACAACGGTAAACAATACTAGTAGTAGTAGTAGCAGTAGTAATTCAAACAAGACTGGTAGTCCGACGACAAAGATCTTTTTTGACCATTTCCCCCCAAACCAAGCCAAACCACTGGTATCATAAGCAAACACACATACAAAAACAGTCCGAGCAGAAAATTCTTTGCACTTTCTTCTCGCCGCCGCCGGAAACGCCATGCTACCGATGAAGTTGGACGACAAAAAAAAAAAAACAAAAGAAACAGCTTGTCAAACAAATCTCAAAAACTTCAAAACTGTCGGTGTAGATCATCCTGATCCTGGTTTTGTAAAACTGATACTTGTAGATGCGTAATTGGTGAAAAGATTTTTTTTCTCACATTCCCAAAGCCTGGACGATGTTTTGGATATGTCGTTCCTGGCTATGCCGTCGTGACCGTGTTCCGCCGGTGCCGTGGCGAGGTAGTTCCGGAGGCAGTGGAGAAGCTGGAGGAGGTAATGGAGGTCTGTTTCAGAAGAGCGCACTGTCAGGTCCCGAACATTTTCCAGAGAGAGAGAGAGAGAGGAGAGGAAGTGGTGGTGGTAGAAGTGATGCTAATGCTCAGTGCTCATCCGTACCTTTGATCTGTCGTCGGTGGGACATGGCTCTTGGTTCGCAGCAGATTGACCACGCTTCGACCGAACTTTCGAGCCTTGACGCTAGGCGTGCCGTTGTTGCGTGAGAACATGCTCGAGTCTTCGACCTCTCGTACTTTGATCTCCATGGCGTAGTTTGCGGTGTGCTTTCGGATTTCCTCGTCCCACGGTTTGCGCATTTTCACGTAATCTGCGGGAATGAATGGCGGCCGTGATTTGGATGTCGGTGGCGCTTGGTGACCTGCTTCGCATATCTTCAGGTCGTCAGCGCTACTGCTCGCTGCTGTACTGGATGCTGTGTTGGATCTGTCGAGGCTTGGTGATGTGTCAAGCGGTGTAGGTAGTAGTGGTGGCGGCCGGCAAGAGGCGTCAAGACATGAAGGTTCCAATCCAGTCAATGAAGGATGTGCCGTTGCACTGATGGCCTGGTCTCCATCGGTCGAAACGTAGACTTCCTCGAGGAATCTCAAAAGGATGTTGACATCCGAGGCCGTGCTCATGGCACCCAGGCTGACTCGCACCACACCCGTAGGCTTGCCCAGCATGATCTGTGTTGGGTTGGTACACCGATGGCCCGCAGCATATGCCGCCTTCATCTCTGCCGGTGACCAGTTGAGATACGTTGCAACGCCACCAGGATTGCACAAGGAGCCGCTCCGCACGAAGATGCTCCTCTCATCGGCGGCTTCCTCGACATCTTCGAAGCCGACCAGGGTGCCGTCCGGCCTCTGGATATTGAACGCAATGGTGGCACCTTGCACGGATGGATCGCCGTAGACGGCGTTCTCGTCCTTGTAGATGCGCGCAAGAGGCAATCCATTGGCGTGCTTCATGGCCGAGAGGCCTTCGAACAGTCGTCGTCCGAGTTGTGCTGTGTGATGAGAAATAAATTTCATGGGGTTGGGTCCGTACAGTCGTTCGTGAACATTCATGGCGTGGTCGAGAGCAAAAATCGAATGGAATGGTAGGGTTCCGTCCTCCAGTCTGTCGTGTATCGTCGTGTCCTTCTTGGCGTGCCATGTGTCGTTAATCGACACAATCATCTCGACGGTGCCACCGCCGAAGTATCTTCGGCTTTCGAGCACATGTGCGGAATCCTTGCGCACGAGGAGTGCGCCAATGTTGGGGAATCCAAAAATCTTGTAGAAGGAAAGAGCGACGAAGTCAGGTGCTGTGGCAGGGTCGGTCAAGTCCAGCGGTGCAGTACTGGCGAGCGCCGCAGCGTCCAGAAGGGTGTAGGTTGCAGCCTTGTGAAACGATTTGCGGATACGGCCGGGCCTGGTGGAAGGGTTAGCAGTGGCTTGCGGTGTGAGACATAGGGCATATGAGCGCGCGCGCACCAGCTCAAAGGAAGTCGCCTTCCCGTCATATTGGACTGTCCTGGGTATGCAAACAAACCCAGCTGTCTCGCCCGAGGACCTCCTAGCCCGCCACTGTTAATCCAAATGTCCACTTCCTCGTCGCTCGTGAAACAGCGATGCATCTTGGTCGACTCTCGTACTCCCACCAGCGACGTGTGTGCATCGCGGTGGTACCCGTACCACACTGGAGTGTTGGAGGCGGAAGCGTGGTCTTTGAAGCAATCGATCACGAGCTTGATCGCTGCCGTAGCATTGGCGACGAACACCAGATCGAAGTCGTCGGGATGGGCGTTGAAGAAACGCAGTGCACGTTCCCGGATGGTGTCAACGCGGTGACCAGCGATGGCAGAAGGGGTCGATGCCGAATGAGGATTGCCGTAGAGGTTCGAGATCAAGTCGGCGGAGAAGTCTTCGACCAAGGACTTTGCGTAGAGCTGGCGAGAGGTTAGCGCTATCGTGTATCCCCGATCGAAAAAGGGACGGACGGCAAGGCAAATTCGACGTACCGTTGTGCCACCGTGATCCAAATACGTCTTGCCTTTGAGCTGTGGATATTCGCGATCTCGGAAGTCGTCCACATCGTCGGGCTGCATGTCCTCGGCGCAAGATTCTGATGATTCGGGGGTGGTGAAGTCGGTGTGATAGTCGTCGCGTTCATTTCCAGAATCGCTGGTGGTTGACAGGTCCTCTGCCGAAGACTGCAGGTTGTAAAGACTGTCGTGAAAGATGGGAGTGAGGGGAGACTTCTGTGGCGAGGTGGTACTGTCGATATCGAGATGTCGTTGTGAAGATGCATCATCGTTGGCTTGTGCTGTGTCGACGATATGCGGCGGTGGTCGATCCATGGCCGGCGTATATGGCATTGTCCCACGCGAGTGTCGACGAGGTCTGCGATCACTGGCAATGCATGATCCAGCGACCAATGCAAGTGGCGGGCGGCTCCTGGTTGAGTGAGAGGCGTGGCGTGAGGTGAGGCGAGTAGAAGGTAGGGTAGTAGGTCGGTGGTGAGGCGGCAAGGTGTTTGAAGCAGGCCGATGGCGAATGTGGATTGAACGAGAGTCGATGCTCTGAGATGCAGACGACGTGCTGGGGGGGGGGGGTGCATCAGTCAACCGGGAAGGCCATGGCGCGCAGCAACGAACGGACAGCTGCCGACAGCCGACAGTGCAGAGTCGCAGACGTACAGTGCTTGTTCACAGACGTGCCAGATGTGTGAGGCCGTCGATCATTGGTCGCCGGGCAATCTGGCATGTCCTCGCTAGCTCTAGCGCGTACCGGCCGTGCACGCTTCATCCATTTTTGGCATTTGGGCGAGCTTAGCTTGGCTCAGGGCTCAAGGCAGACGGCGTGTTGAGTCTTGACTACTGTACTGTACGGGTGGGAGTAGACTAGCTGTACGGCGGGGCCTACTGCACATTCGCACCCGCACCCGCTTTCTCCTGAGTCCTGAGTCCTGAGCGCTTCAGTACATACTTCCCCTACCCCTAGCCCGACACCTCGGCATGCTCGATCAGCGCGGCGACCACGAAGCGCGGATAGAAGCTACATCAATCGAAACTTCAAACCTCGTTGCACGCAGCTAGTCATGCTTTTGCCCACCCTGCGCAGCACCGCGTGCACCGGCGTGGATGGTTGCGCATCGCGACTAGCTACTGTAGCCAGGCCTCGCAACGTCACCAACTGTAGCCAGGCCTCGCAACGTCACCAAATGTCGGCTGATGCAAGCGTCTTGGAATGCCCGCAAGCACCAGCGCACCCGCACGCGATGCCGCTGAGAAGCTGTCTGTCCCACGCGGCCGGGCAGCGAATGTTGCGTCTTCTGGCGCGGACACTCAGTCATGTCGCTGCCCGGGCTCTGGGCAGAAGCGTTTGTCACTGCGACTGATCTGCAACGGCTATCCTCGAAAGCGCTGGACGCTCCGTCTCAGGAGTGCAGCGGGCAAAGCACGATGATGGGATTTGCAGGCGCAGGCACATGCAGGCACATGCAAGCGGCAAGCGGCAAACGGCAAGCGTCTGGTGTGCCTGCATCATGTCAAATGCCCGAACGGCGGAGGCTTGGCCGCGAGATGCGAGGCTAACTCTATCTGGCCTGCCAATGCTAATCTCCCAATGAAACGGTGCGATGGGCGGCGCAGGGCTGGAGGCGTGTCGGATCAGAGATCAGAGCCCAGGCCACGACGGCGCGTGTCCACGGTCCACTCCGTTTGTCGGCCTGGCTCACTGGCGTCATTGACATTGACACGCCGGACACGCGCAGCACGCCCGCCTGCCATCCGACTCCCACCATGTCGGACAGCTCAACATGGCATGGGCTCAGCTGTGATGACAAGCAATGTGGGTGGATGATGTGATCACGTGCAATGTTGGTGCGACGAAGGCGGGAAGTTGGCGCGTCACGACTCACGGCCAGACGGAGACGGTCTGAATTGACCTTTGACTTTTTCGGCGGGTGGGGGCCCCATTTGTGCCTGCCAAGCGATGTGCCCGGGGCCTGATGAAACGGGGCTAATGCGCATGCGCGTGGCGGGCGCCGGGCGGGAAGCTCGCTTAGAGCGGCCTCTCAAGCCTTGGGCCAGGATGTGGCGGCGACTCGCTGGCGCTGCGTCGAAGTGGAAGTGGCACCGGCAGCGGCACCACAGACAGCACTGCAGAGGACAGAGGACTCTGATGATGAGCCATGCCTCGTCTCGTCTCGTCTCGTCTCGTCAGAGTCTCGTCTCGTCTAGCGATGCTGCCACCTCCTTCCTTCCGTCTCTGGCCAACGTCAACCCGTGCTGTGTGCCTCCTTCCTTCTTCAAAACCACCATCACCTTCCCTCGTTCCCCGGCCATTGGCTCCGTGATTTCCTCCTTCCGTGCATCGATATCATCTCCCGCTGCCCGGCTCACTCTTCCCTCTCTCTTCCCTCCCTTCTGCCCAACGTCTACCAGCGCGTGCGTGGAGTCGGTCGTTGCATCGGCAGCAGGCAGCAGGCAGCAGCGTGGCACGCACGACTTCGTTGCCGATCGCTCCTTCCTCCTTCCTCCACTGACTGACCAGACCACACTCGTCGCTGCCGTCGCTGCTGGACTTGCCGTCGGCCCAGCAGCTCCAGCGCACCCGCTGCTGTGTGAGCCCCACCGCCCACCGTCGCTCAAATCCCCCTTCAACCTGGCTCACGCCAACCACTCTGCGATTCCTCATCGCAGCACCTACGCCAAAATGTCCGATATCGAGAAGATGATCGGCGGTGACTACGCCCAGCTCACCAACACCAACATCCGCAGCTTTGGCTGGAAGGGCGTCTCCGTCACCGTCAAGGACCGCCAGTCGCAGCAGCCCAAGACCATTCTTTCCGACATCAACGGCATCGTCAAGGCGGGAGAGCTCCTCGCGCTGATGGGACCTTCGTCAGTATCGACCCCCCACCCCATCTTCACCCCGTCCGTCATTCACTAACACACCCTCAGCGGTTCCGGCAAATCCACCCTCTTGAACGTTCTCGCCCACCGAACACACGCACTCGCCGCCAACGTCAAGGCCGCAATCTACATCAATGGTTCTGCAGCCAACCCCAAAACCTTCCGTCGCATCTCCGCCTACGTTGAGCAAGAAGACGCCCTGGTCGGATCTCTGACGGTCAGGGAAACGCTCAACTTTGCCGCACGTCTCTCGCTGCCGAGAACCGTCAGCAAGCTCGAGCGCATCCAGCGCATCGAGGCCCTCCTGACGGCCTTTGGCCTGCAAGGACAGGCCAACAACCTCATTGGAACACCCATCAGGAAGGGTATCTCGGGTGGCCAGAAGCGTCGTGTTTCTGTCGCCGCCCAATTGATCACCAGCCCCAAACTTCTGTTCCTCGACGAGCCCACCTCTGGTCTCGATTCCGCCGCTTCCTTC
The DNA here is from genome assembly GCA_001578225.1 of Pseudocercospora musae. NCBI lineage: Eukaryota > Fungi > Ascomycota > Dothideomycetes > Mycosphaerellales > Mycosphaerellaceae > Pseudocercospora > Pseudocercospora musae. Next base: position 44,613 of record LFZO01000050.1, read on the forward strand.
GAGGTCATCTCCTTTGTCAAGGACATCGCCAAGAAACACAACGTAAGTGTCGTGCACGCTCGTGCCGCGAGAACGAACGACGTTGCTGATCGCCGCCAGTTGATCGTGATTGCCTCCATCCATCAGCCGTCCACCTCGACGTTCGCCATGTTTGACAAGCTGCTCTTACTCTCACAAGGAGGGACCGCCTACTCCGGCCCGGTGTCTGAGGTGCAACCATACTTTGATGCTTGCGGATTCCCCATTCCGCTCTACATGAACCCCGCCGAGTTTATCATCGATTTCGTCAACACTGACTTTGCGAGGGACCGCAGCGAGGTTGACCAGCAACTTAATATGGTGCACTCATCCTGGCACAAATCCCGTCTCGCCACGGCAACTGTAACCGAGCTGACCGATGAGATGGCCCGCAACTCCATGGACACCGACATCAATGCAGAGACCAAGGAAGAGAGCGCCGGTCCCCTCGCCATCCCCTTGGCCTTGATCCACCGATCCTTCATCAAGTCATACCGTGATATCATCGCGTATGGCATCCGAATTGCCATGTACATGGGTCTGGCCGTGATGATGGGCACCGTCTGGCTGCGTCTGAACCCAGATCAGGGCAACATCCAGTCCTTCATCAACGCCATCTTCTTCGGTGGCGCTTTCATGTCGTTCATGGCTGTTGCCTACATCCCGGCCTTCTTGGAGGATCGCGCACTGTTCATCAAGGAGCGCGCCAACGGCCTCTACGGTCCAAGCTCTTTCCTGTTGGCCAACTTTGTCACCGGCATTCCCTACCTGTTCTTGATCGCCATGCTCTTCTCCATCGTCGCCTATTGGTTGTCTAACTTCCGACCAACCGCGCAGGCCTTCTTCACCTGGGTCATGTGGCTTTTCCTGGATCTCATCGCCGCCGAATCCCTCGTCGTCCTCATCAGCTCCCTCATTCCCATTTTCGTCGTCGCCCTCGCCGGAACTGCCTTCGCCAACGGTCTCTGGATGTGCACCGGTGGGTTTCTGGTGCCACCGCAGACGCTCAACCCCTTCTGGCGCTACGTTTTCCACTACATCGACTACCAGTCCTACGTCTTCCAGGGCATGATGGTCAACGAGTTCGGCCAACGAAACTTCACGTGCGGTCAAAACTCGGCGGGACAATGTTCATGCATGTACGAGACGGAGCTCGCCAACCAATGCCTCATCGCAGGCACCGGTGTCCTCAGGAACTACGGGTACAAAACTGGCGAGACCGGCAAGTGGGTCGGCATCATGATCGGCATCATTTGCGGCTACAGAATACTCGGATGGGTCACTCTCTATCTGAGAAGAAGCTAAAACTGCTTCTCCGCGAACTTGTTTTGCACATGATCCCTCGAGTCTTGTTTGTTGCAGCATGGCATTTCTTTTTCATGAAGTGGGAATCACCGGTCGGGACACTTGATTGGCGGCTCAGTGTGCCTGCCAGTCCACACTACTCTTTCTCTGTCAAATGTACGCGAAATGGCTCTTCATGGCTACGACAACGGAGTTTTTGTTGTAAAAGGGAATCGGAATGCGCAAGGCCGACGAAAGAGGCGGTTTTGCACACCTTCACTAGATACCAGCAACCTGATCATTCACAAACTACGCAACCTGTGCCACTTTTCTCTTCCACTCTTGGTCGTCTGAAACCGAAACCCCCTCACACTTCACACGACAGGAAATACTAGATTCTTGCCATTCGTCCCACGGCAGCCCAGCCCGAGTCGTTGAACATCAATCACGACCATGGGTCTTCTTCGTGTTTCTGCCAGCCACAAACGACAACGCAGCAACGCTCATGCCGTCGTGTAATGGTAATACGTGGTGCGACTCGTGCTGCTGTACGTCGGAAGCACCAAAATGAAAAAAGACCCCCCTCCATCCACCGAGCCGAGACCGTTGTCATCGTCGCTCTCTGTTGCGGGCCGTGATACAGTAGTCGTGGTACAGTAGACAATTTGCCGAGGCCAATATTTCTATCAAAGTGAAAAAAAGAACCTAGAATTCATCGGTTTACATGATGAGTTATAGTATTTTCGATAGTACTTTTCCTTTATAACAGAGGAGGCCGGCCTTGTTACTTATCGATCTCTATTTTTTTTTTCTTTTTCTTTTCTTTTAGAAGGTTAGACTCTTTTTTTTTTTCTTTTCGTTTTAGTTAGCCTTGTTTTTGCCCGCTACTATACGCATATAGTAAAAAAGGAGTTGCGATTGGAACGGCTTCGGGCACTAGCATTACAATAGTACATACTGTGTCATTTGTACCTGCATGCAACTTGCCGTTTATTGGCTTGCTTAATCACATGGCTTCCCCCCCCCCCTCCACACCAACAAGCTGATCTCTCTTACATGAGTAGTAGTAGTAGTAGTAGTGTGGTACACAAATGCTCCTTCCCTAGAATCAGAGCGGCATCGCATGGCAGCATTCAGCTCGTGCGTGTAGCCGTTATAGAAGCAACGGACTTCTCGCAGCTCCGTTGTTGGTTCGGTATGCACTGTGTACTGTGTAGTCAGGTATCATTGGTGCGTGGGCGAGCGCTTTGAGCTGTCATAAGCGGCAGATGATGAAACAATGCTCGTCTGGAGAGCCCTGTCTTTTTTGGTTGTTCTCACGCCATCATTGTACGCGATTTCTGCCCACGAGTGGTGGTCTCCAATCATCACGCGCAGGCCTTCGAAGTCCATGCGAGTCATCTGCAATTCTGAAGTTGCAGCAGGAGGCATTTTCCTGGTTTAGCCCCGGTTTCAACCACATATAGGTGCAGGGGAGGTACGCCATCGCAAACCGTGCTAAATTTACAGCAGACTTCGTTGTGAAAGAACTGGGAAGGTTATGCCTGTATGTGGTAGATGTCAGTGGGCAGCTACAGGCTAGGATGCCCAGCATGAATTTGGAACGTGTTCGTCATCTGCGAAGGCTTGACTCTCTAATAATGCGAGTGAGTTTCGCTTTGCTGATCGTGTTCGTCATCAATGTTTGAAATAGTTATGCCTTCTCTATCTTGGACTGTCTTATTCGGGCAAATGCCTCGAATCATTTGCCTTTGCTAATAGCCTTCGCTATCGTACTCCTCGTCAGGCAATAGAGCACGGTACCGTCTGGAAGCCAGATCTTGCTCCAGACCACCGTCGCTCTCGGGGTCGATATAGCCTAAAAAGTCGGATGTTAGCATGTCATCTCTCGCAAGTTATAAGCTCGCATGCTCATGGCAAGCAGCACAAAGGCTTACCTCTGCCACCGAACAAACTCAGGGCCACGGGCAGGAACACCAAGGCGTGCAATGCTGCCCAAAGCACGAGTGCCAGCCAAACCCTGAAATAGTAGATTTCGAAAATCTTGCTTCGCGTGAATGCGAGGACGAAGACGCCCAGTAGCTTCGTGATCGTGATACCACTGAAGACGCTGCCGCCAACATTCACCAGTGCTGCCCAAGCGCGAGCATCCTTGCCGCGGAACTTGTTCTGCGCGCGCTCTAGAATCGAAGCCGATGGAATGGTGAAGGCGCGAGCAATGTGCGCGCAGAACTCCACGCCAATGCCGACGCAGATAATGATATTCACCAGGCTGACGGCATTCAAGGACACGCCAGCTATAGCCATGGTCCCGACAATGTCGACCACGATCATGATGACAGTGACTGTAACGACAACTCCTGTCTGAATCGAGCCAAGAAGCAAGCCGGAGATGACCAGGATGAACGCTAGAGCAGCTCCGACCAAGGCCGTAGACAAGTGCACAATCGAGGCGTACTGATCGAAGAAGATGTAGAATTTGCTGTAAGGGAAGACGTCAATGTTGTTCCGGTCGCTGATGTCCTTCGCTATTCTTCTGGCAGAAGCGTAGGCATTAATGAAGTCATCTTGGCTTCTGAGCGTGGTGTGTGCTGTCCGGAAGTGGCTGGCAGGCACAGTTAATTTCTTTTCGTCAATGACGACTGCATCGCTGTACGGAGCCTTGCCGGCATAAGGACACTCTTCACCTGTTGGGGCAGCTAGCCATCGCTTGGCATAAGAAACAAACTCTTCGCCCTCAGGAAAGCCGCGTAATTGATTATTCCAAGGTGGCTGTCGATTTGCAAAGCAGGCCGTAGAGCCATCAATGCAACACACACCAGCATCTGGGTTCAGCCATTGGAAGAAATCATCAACCCAGCTAGCCGTGGCATCGTTGATGTAGGAGACCTCGGGTCGTTTGCGCTCTTGTTCAAGAACATTGGCGAGTGAGAAAGTGTTGCATGTCGTGTAGCGCGCGCAAAGGTCTTGTTGATGGCTTCGTGCAGTCACATTCAAATCCTTGACCACGAAGTAGACTGGAACACCTTGTTCGAAGTAAGCGTCCAGATCGTTGAAGTAATCGATGAGATAGCTGTCCTGAGGAATCGCAATGCGCTGATCAAGTCCTAAAGGCACTTCAGGGAGGAGCGCCACTCCTGCAGCAAACAGCCCAAGGAAAACCGTGATGATGGCAACTCTGGTCTTGTTACCCAGGATGGTTGGAGCGTAATGCTTTCTGATAAATCTCTCCAGCGATCCTTCTTCGTCGATGCCACTGAACGGGGCACCACCGTACCCGTTTGGCATATGATGTCTTCGCGACCCCTGAACCTTCAGGCAAGGAACGCAGTCTAGTCGTCCATCCTCAACTCTCTGTTGATTCAAGGCTAGTATCGAGACAAACATTGTCACCTGCAGGACAGCATTGATGAATACTGCGCCCGCAGCATATGCAGCAAAGTTGCGCACGGCTGGCATGCCCACTGCAGCGCCGAGCGCGAACGCCACTGTCTCTGTTGATGCTGAAAGCAAGATGGAAGGGCCCATCCGCCCCAGCGCTCTTGCAACACGATCAGCAACAGTCTCGTCGGCATGGCTGATGTTGACTCTCTCGAACTCGTGAACAATGAGGAAGATATTGTCAACACCGACAGCCAATACTAGGAAAGGTATGACTTCCGCGATGATCAATGTAGCCTTCACGCCCGCAGCCGCGAATAGTCCAACAGATGAAGCTACAGACATGAGGACAATCAAAATCCCCACAATGCCTAGCATGAACTTGCTTTGGACGAGAGCTCCAAGAGGATTGCGGAGGATGGTGCCTACAGTGACTGTTGTGCTTCCAAGCGCCAGCGAGGCGTAGATGAACATCACGATGTAGCTGATGACAACAATCTTGGCATCGGTATTGGTGTTCTTGTTCAACTCTTGCTCGAGAGAGATCTCGGTGTTGAAGCTCAATCGAAGTCCACGCTCTCTTGCTTCGCCTTGAATGTCCTTGAGAAGACGCTTCATGCTTTCTTCCCACTCCTCTGCCTTTTCAAGGCCAGGATCGCCTGGACTGAAGTTTTGGACAACCCAGGTAGTGATGAGCGCAGAAGCATTCGTGGCAGGCTGCGAAGTGCGGTTGTAGCCGCCCAGGACTCTTTCAGATGACAATGGGAGCTTGAATTCCGGCAAGCACTCGGGATCGCCAGGAGAGCCAGCGCATTTCTTGATCTGCTCGTCCCATGTGGAAGGATCGAGTCCAGACTGCGCGAACCAGCCGGAGATAGATTGCACGACGCAGGCATCGCCAGTCGGGTTGTAGCACACATCTTTCAATGTGTAGCCACTGCCTAGACTCTTCTGGACTCGAATGCGTCGTTCGACGTCAAACCACCATGCGAGAGTGTTGTAGCTTAGCACTGGGCCATTGCCTTCAGGGTGCTGATCGTTGACGAGGAAAGCTTGCTCGGCGCGGAAGAAGGGACCAAAATTGTCATCGAAGAACTGCTTTTCGATAGCCGCGTCCGAGGCTGGAGCAACCCATAGCTTGACTGGATCGGTCTCGACATCAAATCTTGCCCACCCAATGCACAGGAGTCCGACAACGACGACAGATGTGGAGATGGTAATGGCCGGGAACTGCGCGCAGATACGTCCAAGGTGGCTGAAGATGCGATCGCAGTAGGTATTGACAACATACTGCTTAGTCGGTCTGTCCAGCATGCCGGCACTGTATACCATATCGCCCTCATCTTCATCGTCACTTGGCGAAGCATCTTGCAACAACTGTAGTCGTTCATTCTTGCTCCTCCTTCGCTTTGCAGCAGCGACATGACCAGAGACGGCGAGGACCAGCAGAGCAATAAAGACCGAGTAGATGATGACAACAGCGAAGCTCAAACATGGCATTAGACCAACGTGACACTCTTCTGTTGAAGTAACTGCTGGCAGTTCTGGGCAAGAGCCAGGGCAATCGACGCATGCACATCTGTATTGCTCGTCCGTAGTGTTGCAAGGAATAGCAGTGTCCAAGATGGTCTCCATACCAGGAAATCCTTCGCGTGGTCGAGGAAAGTTGATCTGGAAGGGGCTTCCGAGGAACGGCTTTTTGTCGCCCTGATACTTCAGCATCTGAGTATAGTTCTTCGCGCCGCCTCCGATGAAGTCCATCGCTTTGCCACCAGTGGCTCCAAATTTGACCTCTTTACAACTGTCGTAGAAGCCCTCTCCATATTTGTCGCTGATCAGCTGGTCTACTTCGGTCACCAAGAACTTGTCTCCTTTGGGAGCTGTGTCTGTGACATTGACGAAGACTGACTGGTCCGGAGAGCAGGTGAAAGTGCAGAAGAGATCATAGAAGTTCTTCTTGCAAGCTCCACAAGATGACAAGATGCTGTTGGCCTTGTCCAGATTGCTCTTCAGCGTATCCAGCTGCTCGTCTCGGCAACACACTTTGGTGTCTTTCCATTCGTCTCCGCATAGAGACACCAGCTTCTCCCGTAGCTTATCTCCCGGTTCTTCTGCCAGATCGTTATCTGGACATGGCAGCTCACTGCCAAAGAAGCCTTGCTTTCCACAGTTGCCTCGCAGGGCGCAACGTCCTTTCTCGTGTTTTGTCGTCCAGTCAGGCCCACTCGCCGCAGCGCTGGCCGTAGCCGCCGCGAGCGACAGCCATGCTGCTGCTGTATGTCTGAGTATCATTCTCCTGTCGCCACCCCACTCCTCTCTCGATCCTGCTGCCTCACTCGGTGCTCAGCATACGTCTGCGGAATAACGCAATACCCGATGGAATGTGGTAGGTCGTCGCAAACAAGACCGGACCGAAACGTATGCTGTGGTGTGGGCGTAGGTCGATATCCTGATTCGATATGATAGAAGCCGAAGATGCCTAGCAATTGCCACATAGCAAACGCGACAGCTGCAGTGAGCGCGTGAGCAGGGCAGGCACAACTGGTGGACCGCCGCGGGAATCACTCCTACCATAGGAACGTCATCCCCAACGTCACGTGAGTGATATCCCGCTGTGGGAAATACCATGTTGCATTTTGGGGGTATCAAGTTCGATTTGATCCGGCACACCACACTGCTGCAGCATGGCTGCGTGTGGCATAGCTCTACCTTTCCATCGCCACCTTGCTCTTCCATTCGCGCTCTGTTGCACCAACTACTTTTACAAAAGAGAACTAACTTCGCTGACCCGCTAGTACAATGCAAGTAGACTGGTATATCAAAGCACAACAATGCTGCCTGCACGCAGCGCCATTGTCCCCTTCACCAGAGATAGCAAGACCAGTATAGAAGGTGCGCGCTTGATGGCCTGAGCGACAGTCTGCGAGGTCAGTCCACGCCGTTTCACTCGTTGCTGCCTGAAGCGCCTTTCTTGTTGTTCGATTTGTATCGCTTCCTGTGTGGTTGACGATGTTGCTTGGTTGCTCCTTTAGAGCCGCTGACTTCTGGCTTCGCTGAGTCGTTGTTCTTGCGCATCGGGCTATCATGACGACTAGGCTTGGAGCCGTCTTCAGCTGGCTTGGTCGGTTCCATCTAGGAGTCGCCACCAGCTGCACCTTCAGCCTTGCCTACGCGCTCGCCGCCGCGACCTCGGCCACGGCCTCCACGATCTCCGCGGAAACCTCCACGACCGCGACCGCCGCGACCTCCACGACCAGACTCACTGTCACTACCAGTAGTCGCGCCTCCGGCAGACTGGTAGCCGGCTCTGCCCTCGCCGCCTCCACGCTGGCTTGGACCGCCTCGGCTACTGCCCCAGCCGCCGGCAAAGTTGCCGCGAGGATGTGGTCGGTAGATGGCCATGCGCAGAGTCTTGTTCTTGTCTTGCACTTCCTTGGTCGGGTTGCGCTTCAACACTTCTTGCATAATCTCTGGAGAGGAGAAGTGAGCAACCCATCGTCCCTGACCTGCCTTGTCGATGCTTGTAATCTTTTCTGCATCCTCTGGCAAGAACAGCTGAGACTTCACTTCTTCGACAGTGTTGACATGGTTTGCTTGGATGAAGATGCCCTTCGACGGCTCTTGCTGCTGCAGTGGCTGCTGGGAGCCAGCCTGCTTTGGCTGCACTGTTGTGTCTGGCTTTGATGCGTCAGCAGCAGCGGTGCCATTGGTATGCGGCACATTCGTGGCAGGAGCAGAAGTTCCATTCGTGGGTGCTTGTGGGGTAGCTGCTTTTGGTGCTGCAGCTGGAGACTGTGTAGGCTGCGGCGCTGGCGGCTGCTGAGCTCGCGGATGTGGTGGCAGTGGAGTCTGCTGCTGAGACTGAGGAGGGCCTTGCTGTGGATGACGGGTCTGCTGCTGAGCTAATGGTGGCGGCTGCTGACCAGGAGTTGGGAGATTGCCGCCGGCAGGAGCCATTGAAGCATTGACCGGTGCTGAAGGGACACCTTGTGGTCGCTGTTGTTTTCCTGATCGATGCGAGAAGTTGAAGCCCTGAGCGCGCATCTCAGTCCCAATGCGGCCTTGGTCAATATCCAATAGCAGCCAGCCAAATGCCGCATCTGCCAAATTGAAGTTCCACATATTCTTGAAGGCAGACTCATCCACAGCGCCACCTGGGGGACCACCACCGAAGGGATTGCCACCGCTGGCAACGCTTGGCATCTTACCCACAAGTTCGAGAGCCAGCTGGAGCAGCTTATTTTGCGACTCATTCTCAAGTACAGCTGGCTCAACCTCATGCTTGACCGTTTCCCAGACATCAGTGAAGGATGCCTTCGATGCAGATAGCTTGCCGCGATAATGGTCTAGGGACGGGTTGACGGAGAACTCGTTGTACGAGCTGCCATATCGAAAGTGAAGACCTGCAGATATCGAGAAGTCTGCTTTCAGTGTGACGGAAAGCTGGTTAAGCAAACCTTCACGAGCTGGTGATGCATGGGTAACCAGTATTCTTGTCTCAGTTGGGTCATACACTCGATTGGCAGTGTCGATGAGCTCGCCCATCTGCAGCAGTGTAGTCCACATGGTGCCTTGGCCACCAGCAATGGTCGTCCGGCCTTCACCATTGTCGAACAGCTTGTGCATGACCACAGCGCCTCCTAGACCAAGGAGACGCAGCTTGACACCGCCGATATCGAGCAACCTCGAGTGTGACTCGTCGATCACGTTGAGGTTGTTGATCTTGTACTCTCCGGAACGCAGCTTTTCCAGCACCTGCACATCTTCACAAGCACCCCAGACTGTGAACACAGGCACATCGAGCCGATAGGTGTTGTTGAGGAATTGCGGGAGCTCGGAGAGAGGGAGTTGTTCGCGTTGGAATCGCTCCTTCACGGATTGCTGTGGCGATGCACGAGCGATATCTGCCTTGGTCGGCTCGGTGAGAAGCGGCGAGTATTGGGCGACATGCTTGAGAGTCCTGGTAAAGCTTGTCAGTGCCAGTCCAACTTGCCTACACGATTCACATGGCCGCAGCTCTTTCTCTGAGTACATACTTCTCCGCAATGCGGTCGAGGGACGAATCGTCGTAGAAACCAAAGTCGCCAGTGTGGACAATGTAGTCGGCTTTCGCATTGCGCGCCAGATCATTCAGTTGGCGAAGGTTGCCTGGGTGTGCACGTGTCAGCAATGCTGTCACGTCTGCTCTCGCTGCTTGAGCTTGTACAGGTTGGTATTGTCTCACCTCTGACATCTGCTATACAGAGTACGCGCGCATGGCCAATCTGCTGCACGCGACCCTGGTTGGGATCGAGTGGACGAGCTCCAGGGACAGGTCCGCTAGGTTGGGGCGCGCCGTTAGGAAGGTATGCTTGCGAGTAGGCGCGTGGCTGCGATGGTGGTTGCTGTATCGAATGTCGTCGTCAGCATGTGTCCTGCTCATTGTCTGTGTACTAAACGAGCGAGCGATTGGAGCTGTGCACTTACTGCCATATGGACTCGTGGTGCTAAACTTTCTGGAATGCGGCTTCGGGCGTTTCTGGGGAGCGAAAGAAGAGCTGCGCACGGCGTGGACGGTATACAACTGCGCTAATACAGCGTGTGAGGCCGAGTTGTATCAAGGCCGTGTGGGGCTGAGATGGAGGAGAAGGTGTTGTGGCGGAGATGGAAAGAAAGTGTCGCTCTGGAGCCATCAGATACAAGGACCTCTCGCGCCAAGAACGGAGGCCCATGCGCGATTGCCCGATCGAGTCACTACATCGACTTCGGTATTCTGCTGCTCCATTCAACGAAAAGACATCCCATGTGCTCAAGATGCGTGCTCAAGACGCACAATCTACACTCTGTCTGGCATACGCATGGACCGGATTCCAGCATCACACTCATGCCCATCTAATCAATGGTCTGTCACGTTGTCTACGTTATCGACGGCAGTTTCGGACTTGACAGGCCACGACCGCACCGCCATTGGCATCTGTTGTCGCGAGTCAAATAATGATGTCTACTGACTGACGAGGAGGCTTCTGGCTCGGGAGGTGCCTATTTCTACAACGAGGCCGCTCTGCTCCACGATGATATCTCGAGAATCAGTGCATGGACTTCTGCGCGACAGGGGCAGAGTTTCGCTTAAGTTCGAAGCGTGCCGAGTATGATAAATCATCACCTGCTGGTCCAAGGAGCTGATTGCTACCCTTCGAAGAGAACATTCTGCCGTAGCACACAGCATTGTAGAGAGATTGATGTGTTTCCAAAGCAAGGTCATCACGGGGCTCCGCGTTGGATCTACGTGAAAGAATGCGGAGCCGGTCTATCTCGGGAGACCAGACTAGAAATCAGTGATCGTGTTAAGTGTGTGTGTGTAGGAAGTCACGTGTGTGGCTAGTGCATGGCTTGACACGAATCACACAGAGACTGCGGTGTGGCTGTGCAGTCACGTGTTTCTGGTCTGAGTAGGAGATAGGGAGCCGGTAAGCCGAGCCTAACCGTGACATAAACACCTTGCCTCTGACAAAATGCGAATGCTCGTTCACCGTTCGACAGCCATCGTCAAGGAATCGACCAGCCATGGCCCGACCTTTGATTAACACTGCTGGTCGTATTGCGCGCTCAATACAGTCCAGCAGCAGAAGAACGTACGCCTCACATCCGGCAAAAGCACGGCTGAACATACCAACTGATTATGGAACAACACCTCTACTGAGCCATACGTCCAAGGCAGCACTCGCCAATCCCGAACTTTCTCAAGGAGCGAAAAATGGCACCACGTCGCGCATTAATCTGTTCTCGGCCATCAATGCCGCAATGGCTCATGCTTTACGTTCTGACGACCGTGTCCTCCTTTTTGGAGAAGATGTTGCGTTCGGTGGAGTATTTCGCTGCTCTATGAATCTGGCATCTGAATTTGGCGAAGCTCGTGTCTTCAACACTCCTCTTTCTGAGCAAGGAATCGTAGGCTTTGCCATTGGAGCTGCTGTCGAAGGCATGCGACCTATTGCCGAGATTCAGTTCGCCGATTATGTCTTTCCAGCATTCGACCAGATTGTTAACGAAGCTGCGAAAATACGATATCGAGCTGGAAGCAATGCTGGAATGGACTGTGGAGGCATGGTAATCAGAATGCCAGCCGGTGGCGTTGGGCATGGCGCATTGTATCACTCACAAAGTCCAGAAAGTCTGTTCACTCATGTACCAGGCATGAGGGTTGTGATACCGAGAAGCCCGGCGCAAGCAAAAGGATTGTTGCTAGCTTCCATCGAGAGTCCGGATCCAGTCATATTCATGGAGCCGAAGATACTGTATCGCGCCGCCGTTGAACATGTGCCATCAGAACCCTATACTCTGCCCCTGAGCAAGGCAGAGATACTCAAGGAAGGCGAAGACATTACCATCATATCTTATGGGACACCTCTATATACCTGTCAATCCGCAATCACCGCAGCGGAGAAGGATCTGAAATGTTCGATCGAGCTGATTGACCTTCGAACTATCTATCCGTGGGACCGAGAAACAATCAGCACGTCAGTCAATAAGACCGGTCGTGCAATTGTCGTACACGAAAGTATGGTGAACGCTGGAGTTGGCGCCGAGGTCGCCGCTACAATACAAGACAAATGCTTTTTGAGGCTTGAAGCCCCGGTACAGCGGGTCGCTGGTTGGTCTACTCATCCTGGTCTTGGTTACGAGAGGTTCAACATACCGGACGTTACACGAATTTATGACACGATCAAGTCGGTATTAGACTACTAGTCCCGAAAGAAAGGACTAGGACTACTCCGCAAGGAGCATTACTATAGCCTCGATGTGATGAGGCTTCGAAGATCAAGCAAAACGCGAATATGAGCGGTCACCGTTCCCAAGAACCACCCTCCAAGCACGGCATTCTGCAGGAGATACAAAAAACGACCAAATGTCAAAGGCTACGGGTGGCTCATATTCACTATCGCGTGCCTTCAAGACCAGTGATTGCTATCCAGCACTATAAATCCCGTCCGAGCCTCAAATCGCAATATCAAGTAGGGTCGACGTAATCTGTAGCCATTTCTGATTTGCTTACAGTCCATGGTCGACGATGATCCTCCGGGTGTAGCGCTTACTGATGAGTGGTACTTGTGTATGTAGCCAAGAGATCCTGTCTCCTTTCAGTGGAGCCTCATGTATGTTTCTTGGTTCTTGGCTTGCCAAGAATGCTTCAGCGGAGTAGCCTAGGGTCTGTCTGATTTGGAGACAGAGAGATTCGGGCTGTTCCGCAGAAAGAGAGTCGTTTGTTAAGAGCCTATTTAGTAACCGAGAGACCCACCTTCTAGTATACCTAATTGAGTAAAATGAGGGTTACTAAACAAGCCCCTACGCTCGTCGTCGTTATAGTCGTTTACTAAACGAATATCGTTATCGATAGTATTATAATCGTTATTCTCGTCGTTCTTAATAAGCCTATTATCGCTATCGTATCGCCGTCGCTATCAATCGCTCTAGATTGCCTCGAATAGGCAATCCGGATTCAAATTCTCTACTAGACCTTCGAATATCGCTTTCTTCTTATTTCTATACTCTTAGTAGACTAGTTAGTATCTATAATAGCCTCGCTTAACGGTTTGTCGTCGGTATACGTATATTCGGCGCTCCCGGAGGTATTGTTATCGTAGTATATATACGTAGAAGATAGATTTAGAGCCTTTATAACTATATCTACTATAGAAGACCTTATATATACTACTAGACTATCGGAAGATCGGATTATTATCGCTATTACCGCTATCCTCGAGGTAATTAACTCGTATAGCGAGAGGTACCTAGACTTCGAGGATACGAAGAATACCTTCGAGCGTTAAATCTATACTAGAACGTAGAAGACTATAGAATTACTAGTAACCGAGAATAACCTCTATTAGCTCTATAGAGTTAACGTTAAGACCTTTAATCTCTTACTAGACGCTCTCGTTACTTGTAGTAGCCTCGAATCTACGAGGTACTTAACGGCTATAGAGAGGTTAATATACTTCCTATATATCTATAGTAAGGAGGCTACGTACGACGAAGTCTACTACTTATTTAAACGATCGAAGTAGATAGTAAGCGAGTCCTTCTATATAGTATTAAGAGCCGTATTAGAGCTATACGAAGAGTATATTAAAGAGCCGGATTACGAGAATACTCTAGAGAGGTTAAGAGATCTAAAGTATAAGGAATTTAAGGATTATATAGGTATACTCGATAGTACCTATTTAAACGCTTATATGCCTATCTTAGAGTAGATACCTTAGCGTAATAGGAAGGGCTTTATTAGTATAAACGTACTCGCTATCGTAGACTTTAATATACTATTTACCTTTATTCTTACTAGTTAGGAGGGCTCTATAAACGATACTAAGGTACTTAACGAGGCCCGTAAGAAGTATAGCTTCGCTATAGACCTACTAGAAGATAAGTACTATCTAGCTAATACTAGGTATTCGAGTACTTAGGTAATAATAATCCTATATGAAGTAACTAGGTACTATTTAAAGGAATAGGTATAAGGTAATTAACGACTAACTAGTACGAGAGAGCTATTTAATCTTCGCTATTTAGCCTTGCGTAATATCGTCGAGCGAGTGTTTAGTATCTTTAAGTACCGCTAGCGTATTTATTAACTTAAGAATAGTCCTTAATTTAACCTAGATACTTAGATTAAGCTAATCTATACCTTAGTCTATATCTACAACTTTATACGGATATATAATCCTTCTAATTACCTATTTAAGGATAAATAACGCTACTATAATAAGAGCTAGAGAGGTACTTCTAAGCGTTAGTACAACTAGGTAGAGGGTATAGATTTAGAAGCTAAATACGAGACAATAAAGAAGCGAAGGGATAGGGTAGCTAATACTAATTAGGGATAGTATAAGGACATATTAGCAAGCTATAGAGAGGCACTTTATAAGCCGCTAGTATAGACACTCGTCGTTATCGTATTAATTACTTTTACTAGCGCCGTTTACTAGAAAGTGTCTTAATCGGCGTATATTAGTTATAGAAGTTATTAAATCTTTAAAAAGTTATTGCTTTCGAGTATTATCTATATATATTTCGTACTTACCCCTATATTACTCTACTAAGGTTAAATATTAATAGATTAATACGATTTTTGAATACGCTTGCTCGCCTTAATATACGCTATAATCGCTATATACATTATAGATACCTACGAGGTCGTAGGGTAGATATAATAGTAGGTTAGGGGTATAACTAGAATACTAGTATATGAAAGCCGTAACGCTCGGAGTATAGGGTCCGAGGATATAGAGACGATAGTTAGACGGTTAGAGTAGTTAGTAAGCTTAGTAGAGATTAAGTACTATATTCGAAGACCTATATAGTATTAGAACTCTATATAGGGTAGATAGGAGTATACCAAAATTAGAACTAAGCTTAGTATATATATATATAGGTAAAGTAGTTTAGATTTAGTAATAATATCTCTATAGTATAGTAAGTAGTAATAATAGTAGGGTAGCTTTAAGCTAGCTTAGATCTCCGTTACTCGATCGTGTCCTTTCCGAGTATAGTTAAGTTACTCTCTCCATTAGCGCTAATATCCTATACGACTTCTACGAGTACTATACGACGATAGGCTTCGTTCCTTATTACGAATAGGATAGTCTCTAGCTCTAACCTCTTAAACTTGTACTCTATAGCCTTAAGAACGTCGTTATTGTGTATTATGTCTTCCGTTACTATAAGAACAAGCGCTTCTCGAAGATAGTTACGTTCTTTAATAGAGATAAAGGCCTCTTTAATACTAGTAACGAGTACTTTAGTACCTAGTCGCTTCTACTTCTTCGGCTTAACTAGAGGTACGATAGGTTATTATTTACGCTTCTTGTTAGCTATAGGTAATTAAGCGCCTTTAAGAGGTATATCTTCTTCTTCTATAGTTAGAGTTAGAGTTAGAGTTAGAGTTAGAGCGATAGGCTATACGGTAGAGACCTTCTTCTTCGTTATAGGAGTGTTTACGTAAGAACTAGTAGCTATCTTGCTAGCGAAGATAACCTCGTATATATCTAGGTACTTAGGAGGGTTATTACGTAAGTGCCTAGCTCTAGATCTATTCTTACTAGCTATGTAATTGCGCTAGGTCTCGTTACTATAAGTAATAGTCTTCTTAACTAGATTATAGCTAAATCCGGATCCTTAGAGTACCTTAAGAATAACCTAATAGTTATAAGGAATACGATAACTATATGCCTTACTAGAATACTAATTCTAGAGGGGTCTCTTAGTACTATTAGGAGCGACCGAATACATAGTATTCTATATACGAGTACGTACTATAGTATTAGGGTTTAAGTCTAGGTATTCGTTACTTTTAATTACTCGAAGGTAACCCGCTATTAAAGCGTCCTTTATAGCTCTTATCTATACGATAGTAGGCTCCTTACTACTAGCCTTACCCTTAGCTTTAGACTACTAAGAAGCTTAACTATCTACCTAAGAGTCTAGTTAACTCTCTAGTTAAGTATTAGGTTAGCTATCTACTTACTAACTATCTAGTTATTATTCCTAAGACTTAGGTTCTAGAGTAAACAAGATACGGTTTTAAGAAGTAATAGGCTAGGTTTCTAGAGCTATATTCCGGCTAGTAGTATATAGCTAAAAATAGGCTAAAATTAATGATTTTTGGATCGTCGTACGAATCGCGATATATATATTTTATTTACGATACTAGATATACTTATAGATATTGTTCTCGTTATATTATGTCTATAATTAGAAATAAGGTAGATTTAAGTATTGTATAGCTAGAAAGCCGAAGTAGGGTCTTAGTATAGTCTAAGTACCTAGGTTACTAATTAGTTACTTATATTACATTTTACTAAACAATAATAATACGATATTATAATATATCGATAGTAGGTCGATAGACACGGCGACTATAGTAGAAATCTCTACAATTAGCGCTATCGGAAGTGATTGCTAGTGCGTTGGTGCGACGAGGCGCTAATCTACTTTGCTACCCGAGAAGTTACTAAACACAGTCTAAGCGCGTGGCATTTGTGGCGCAGATGTTCAGCCACGCGGACCGACATCATCTTCTTGGAAAGCGAAACATTGCATGTATTCCTTACCTTAGCTCTTAAAACATGTTCGCTCGTTGCTGAGAACTGGACGTTCCTCCGACGGGAACCGCGGAAGAATAGCTCAGTTACTCGTCGCCTTGCAATAGCCTAATCAAGACGCGAAACAATCTGGAAACGTGCAGGCCGAAAAGATGGTCGGACTTCGACAGGCACAAGCATTCCACACCAATACCGACCAGCAGGGCCAACCTCTGTCGCCGAGTGACCGCGAGAGGCTTTTGAAGCCTTATCTTCCAACACAACCCAATCAATCACGGAAGAAAATCCGAGCGCCTGCCAACAATGGACCACCTTTCCACCATCGCCAACGGGTTCGTCCTGCGATGCGACAACTCCTACACCTTCTACTCTTCAACATTGTTCACATTATCTTCTCAATATACGTGAGAATACGGCAAATATATCATGCGATCTACGATCGTGTATGCGCAGTGCTCTACTACCACCACCGCACACCAGAGCTCATCAAAAAGGATGTTAGGCCGTTGAGTAGGGTACCTCAGCATTTGAGCGTGATACTGGACCTGCGACCTGAAGGAGGCAAGAGAGATGCGTTGGAGACACTGTTCAATGATGCATGTGAGCTGGCAGCATGGAGCGCAAGCGCAGGGATTCCAATGCTATCAATATATGAGAAGACAGGCAGGTTTATCTTCTCTCGACAGGTTTACGTGACAGGCTGACCAGTATCAGGGATTCTCAAATCGTCCCTTCCACACCTTCACCGACGTATAACTCGCACCCTCACATCATACTACGGCACCACGAGCCCTCAAAAGCCAACCATTTCCCTTCGATCACCAAATATGCCATCCTACAGCCCTCCAAACTCACCTGAGCCCAAGACCAACGGCTCGTCCTCGAATTCCCACTCTGCTTCACCACATCTCAACATCCTGCTCATAGACGCCACAGACGGCCGGCAGACAATCGTCGATCTTACTAAAACCCTTGCCGAAATGTCTCAAAGCGGGAAACTTCAGCCTTCAGATATCTCGCTAGAACTTCTCGATGCCGAGATCAGCGAATCAGTCATGGGCGAGCCAGATCTATTGATCGTGTTTGGAGAAAGAGTGGTCTTGGAAGGCTATCCGCCGTGGCAGGTTCGTTTGACTGAGATTTTCTACGCGCAAGATAATGTTGGTGGAGTAGGGTACCAGATTTTCCTGCGGGCATTGTACAGATATGCCAAGGCTGAGTTCAGGTTCGGGAGGTAGACGCGTTATTTCAGTTTCTCTAAGAGGTGTTAGAGATCCAAGAAAACAATTCCTAAGCCTGTGAAATGGGTTATGCCTCTATCTTATGCTCATGACTTCAATGCTCAGCTTCTTAACGCCATCATGCGTGTTGGGGGTATTTTCCAAAAAGTCCGGGTCGCCTGCATTTCTCGTCCAAATGTGCCTTCAACTGTAGGAACAGCTTACTTGATTTCTGTCTTCTCCAGTGCATTCGCAAGCTCGTCCACATCCTTGTCCTTCTTGGCAGCCACTGGTGCATCCTCCGCTGTGTCAGCATCCTTGACCACCTTCTCTTCCTCATTCTCAATCGCGTCCTCTTCGTCCTCGTCTTCATCGTCATCATCAAGCTCATCCAACTCATCAATACCCCAGTTTTCTTCGTCGTCCTCATCTACGCCAGGATATTCCTCAGCTTGCTCCTCCTTTCTGCTGTCCAGGACTTCTCTAAGCTTCTCAATTGAAGGGTCTTCCTCGGCAAACTTGTTACCATTCAGCTCAACTCTTCGTAGACGTGGTAGTGCGGACCCTTGAGCTGCCTCAGACAGTGCCTTGAGACCTTTCGAGTCGATCTCGTTGTACTGTAGTCGCAAGACTTCGAGTTTCTTGTTCCCTGCCTTTGCCAGTGCTTCGCCAAGCATTCGACCTCCACGTGCCGAGAGAAGGCAGTCGCCAACACCAAGATCGCGGATCTGAGTCCAGGAGGGCACAGTCGTGGACAGCGTCTTGGCTGCAAGGGCAGTGAAAGTGTTGTCCTGTAGATCGAGTGTGTCGAGATCTGCGCAGTTTGACAGGCCGTGCTGAATTAGTTGTGAAATACCTTCTTGACGGATTCCGTTCTGCACCATCTTCACAGTCTTGACCTTGTTGTTCGCGGTGTAAGCCTTGACCCAAGCCGGCATGCTGCCTGTTTCTAGACGGTTTCGGCCACAGATGACAGTCTCGAGATCTGGTACATCCTTTCCTTCTTTTCGAGCAGCAGCCTTGTTTGCTGCTAATTGTGTGAGAGCTTCGGCGACCAGAGTACCAGCCGCGGGACCGAGGCCATTGTTGTTGAGATAGAGGTGCTGGAGAGGTGTGTGCTGGCTGAGAAATGGTCTGAGTGGTTCGACGGTGTTGAGACCAAAGGCATTGTCATTGAGGTTGATGGTGTGTAGCTTCGGGCAATTGAGCAGGGCCTTGAGAAGGGCATCAAGGGCTTGAGGAATTTCCGAGAGAAGACGACCAGTGAAGATGTCTGCGAGATTGGCGGACCGCAGATTCTGCTTGGTCTCGAGGATTTTGGCGAGTGCCTCGGAAGCTTCGACGCCGATCGTATTGCCCTCGATATGTACTTCTTCCACATCTGCGTTGTCCTTCAGGGGCCCGACGTGCTTCTCCAGGTCGGCAGCCGTGTCGAGCTTGAGAGCCTGTCCACGAATTGAGAAGACTTTCGCCATGGTCGCTGATCAGTGGAGGTGTCTCAGTTCTCAAGATAGCTCACTTATGATCGCTCTCGTGTGTTCTTCTCTCTCTTCGATCTTCTCTCTCTTCGATGTTGAGTCTGAAGCGGGGCACGAAAAGGTCGCGATCGAGCAACGTAAGTTAACCAATTCCCGGGGCAACATTCACTGCGCGGACCACATGCAAGACCCTGCATTCAGGATTTCTCGCGCCGAACCGAGGAGCCTCATCATCTTGTCGCTGACAAACTGTGGCTAAGGTGACGTGCTACGAACTTCTGCTTCCAGACTCGATGGCTTTGCGCGACAATTTCAATACTTCCATCTCATCGCAATAATGTCGAGCCAGGCGATGACATCTGGCACGGGTACGCTCAAGTCATCGAACAGGTATGAGCAGGATTCGCTAACTCTACTGCAGTCGACCCACTACAGCCCAACAATGCCGCAGCCGATCTCAAGCCCAAAGGCGGAACTGCTGCTAAGGTGAAGGTATAGCTTCTTCATTGCACCATTTGCTTTCAATACACTGACATCTCTCAGCCATGCTGTGTCTGCAAAGACGAGAAATCCGCTCGCGACGAATGCATGCTCTTCTCCACCGCAAGCGATCCGCAAGAGCACTGCAAAGATCTAGTATCGAGGTACAGAAGTTGTATGTCGAGTTACGGGTTCACCATTGCATGAGGAGGTGCGGAAATTAGGAACATTCTGGAAAGTGCACATCGATGGCGTTTAAGAGGGAGCATTGCATAGAAGGTGAAACATCAATGGGAAACCGCGCCAGACATGGGGCTTGCAAGATCTGTACTATTGTACACTATTTGTACATATGAACCGAAACGCTCTCGCCTCAGTGTTACGACAAGTCGAGTCATCTGTACTCAAACCCTCACTGAGTCTTCTTTTCTGCGCGAACTCGCTTACGTTCGCCGAGGAACCCACTGTCGACGACCAGATTCCACAAGCACCACAGATAGCATAGACCAAAGCCTGCGCAGCCCAACGCAACATTTGCCACCACCCACAAATCAGGCTTGTTAGCGGGCGGCTGTACAAACACTTCAAGGCCGTGCCACGCTAGAATAGCAGCGAACGTGCCGACGTGGACCAGCTTGGTCAAGATGTTGACTCCACCTTCACTTGCCGGTGTTCTGTATGCACTGATGCTGAAAGGAGGCATTCCCATGAGATAGGCCCAAAGCGATGTTAGCACGACGTAAGGAATCTTCAATTCGTCTTTGGCCAAAAGTGGGAACAGGGTCCAGCTTGCCAGAAGATTGGCGTACCCTACCCAGGCACGAATCTTAGGCTTCATACCGTCCTCGGTCACGAGTAAAAGGGTCATTGGCAGGAGAGGCAGGAGCACATTCTTCTCATGCACCTGATATGAGCATAAGAAGAATCCCCACGCGGTTGCGGCAAACGCCAGAGGAAGCAGCTCTCTCCGCGGTCGGAAAAAGATTACTAGACAGGGTGGGATGATAGATGCCAGAGTCACGGCGAGTGCAGCTTTGCTGAGAAGACCTTGATCGTACTGATGCAGCTTATGCAGGCCGGAGGCGTGAATGGTGCACCAGATGTTGGCCACTTTGTCCTCAAATAGTCCGCGCGAGAATGGAAAGATTCGATGGATGGCTTGCGCGAGTTGAAGCAGATAGGGGTAGTACCAAGCCTTTTCGCTGAGAGAAATTGGTATCGCATTCAGAAGGGGCGGCACGGATATGTCGGATGGTAGAGGGACTTGACGGTATGTATCATAGAAAGTTCCCAGTAGCAAAGGCAGGAACAAAAGGGCAAGTGAGCCAATTGTCGCTATTGAAATGCCGAGGAAGCGAATGGGATCAATGTTTGGAAACAGACAGCTGCCTGCAAGGTATGCGGCTACTGCAGGTGCCCAGAACAGCGCCATCTGCTTGAAGCCCAATGCACCGACAAAGAAGAGACAACTCCAAAGTGCTCGACCGGCGAGCATGTTAGAGAGTGAGGCCACAAATAGACCTTGCATGACCGTGTTATACTGGAAATGGCCGTGGTCGATCAGCATAGTCGCTGGCTGCATAAGGATTGCAGTCAAGGCTATCGATGCTTCCCACGTGTTCGTATTATGCAGCCGTGCGAGGTGACGGACACAGATGATCACAGCCGGTATGTAGACCAGATGTTCTGATACGTAGACCGTCGCTCGCATGAAGACCTTCAAGTCTGGATCGTCCAAGCCATGGGAGAGGTAAAGGGCAAACCACGATGGGTTAATGTAAGAGCCAATTGTGCCCAGCAGCCAGGAGTGATATGCCGTCAACGGAGGGTAGTCCAGCCCCCACCACTGTAGGTCATGGAAGTACCAATGTGTTGTTGGTAGGTGAATTGTCAACTCCATCCAGTGTCTCTGTGCTTCGAAATCACCATGCATAGGCGGCTTCTGAAACCCAGAATATGGCCAGATTGCGGTACACCATCTGAACAGGCCGATGACCATCAAAATGCACGGAACAGTAATCCATGATGAGAGTGTGCCTTTTGCTGGCCAGAAGAAGGCAACGAGAGGGCACGAAGGTGCTTCGCGTTTCGTGACGGGATCCTGGATAACAGTGCCATTGGAGCTGCTGGCCGAGGCCAAGATGTCTGCCTTCCTTTTCTTACGAGGGCGATGGGAAGCCGGAGGCGCCATTTCTGAGTTAAGAGAGGGTGTAGGCTACCGTGGCATTGTGTGTATCATAGCCTTGACTGTCCGACAATTTTGTCGAGCTGTCGTGATTGGTGATTGTATTGTTCCTGCTCCGCTCGACTCGTGGCTGGAAGAGAAGCCGACGGCCAAGCCTCCAGGGTTCTTCGAAAAGTCAGATCCGCGCTAGTACAGACCCACACTAGCTTCTAGCTTCGGCCTGCCACATAAATTTCTCGTCAGCCGCTTGATTTTGCAGTCTCTTTTTCCTCGCCCTCTCACGCGAAAACAGAGGGTTGTTGCTACTGTCGCCAAGGACCACCGTCGCCATCACTACCTGACGGCTATCAAGAAGGGAAATCATATCAATCGGTTCGTTGGCTTCCTACTCTTTCACTTCGCTTTTCTTCGGCGCCGTGATCGAGCTTTTCGCACTTTCGAGTGCTCTGTGGGCGTGGCGTTTCTGATCCGACTGCTACACCGGCGGCGGACACCAGTCGGGCGTGGGCGTGGGCGTGGGCATGCACATACCGTCGCAGCAACAGTCTCGGCACTTGTGGGAACACACTCGCCTTGACTTGCGACCAGTGGGTAAAGGCAAGACTCTGATCTTCGCCGAGTGGGCTTCGCAAATCTCACCCCTGAGTGAGTCTCAATCTGAGGGCATCACAAGGACTTAATCGTCCAGCGGGCTTTTCTGAGGGCTTTACACGACTCATTGTCGTCCGTGGGCATTTGCTGTTACTGCTGCTACTGAGCTTGGACACTTGTGTTCTTATCGCTGGGTTTCTGAGACGAATAGGCGACTCTGCCCGCCGCTGCGACCACGTTCGAGCGGCGCCGAGATTTGGGTTGACATGTTACTGACTCTCTGGCAGACCCATCATCATAGACCCCTTAGCAATGGCAAAGCACAAGAAAGCAAGCAAGGCTGCTGCCGCCGTTGCTCCGGCCAAGAGCAAAAGCTCGAGCAAGCCGATCGAGAAGGTTCAGGCTGGTCGCGTGACCAAGTCAGACAAGAAGAGCAGCAGCAAGGAGACTGCGAAGAAGACAGCCAAGGCTGTTGAGAAGAAGTCAAAGAAGAAAGAACCCACTCCAGAGCCATCGAGTGACAGCGAGAGTGAGAGCGAAGCTGAGGCAAGCACCAGCGACGAGAGCTCTGAGAGCGAGGAAGATGCGAGCCGCAAGAAGCCTCAGGTCAACGGCAAGGCCAAGGCTAAGGCTAAGGCCCCTGTCAAGGACGACTCTGATGACTCTTCCGACGAGTCTGAGAGTGAGAGCGAGGCTGAGCCGGCCCTGAAGAAGACTGAGAAGGGGGTCAATGGCAAGGCACCTGTAAAGGAAGAGTCCTTCGATTCTTCTGACGACTCAGAGTCCGATGAGGATGAGAAGCCCGCCGCTGCCGGCGCGAAGAAGGCCGAGTCTGACTCCGAAGACTCTGACAGCTCCGACGAGGATGAAGAAGAGCCAAAGGCCAACGGCACCTCCAAGGCTGCGAAGGTACGAGAATCACCATCTGTTCACTCATTAGACGGCACTAACATTTCCAAGGATGATGATTCTAGCGACGACTCCAGCGACGACGAAGAGGAAGAGAAGCCAAAGGCCGACAGCAAGAAGCGCAAGGCCAATGAGGAGCCCGAGCAGGCCCCAAAGAAAGCCAAGACGGAGGACCCCAACGCCACTGGCAACCTCTTCGTCGGCAACCTCAGCTGGAATGTCGATGAAGAGTGGCTCAGACGCGAATTCGAGGAGTTCGGTGAACTCAAGGGTATCCGCATCATAACCGACCGAGACACCGGCAAGAGCAAGGGCTTCGGCTACGTTGAGTTCGAGAATGCCGAAGATGCGGCAAAGGCTCTCGAGGCCAAGAACGGTGCTGAGCTCGACAACCGTGCCATTCGTCTCGACTTCAGTGTCCCTCGGCAGAACAACGGCCAGAACCCACAACAGCGCAGGCAGGACCGTCGCCAACAGTACGGCGACACACCCAGCGAGCCATCACAGACGCTCTTCATTGCCAACCTTAAGTTCGATGTCACGGAGGATATGGTTCGTGAGTACTTCGAGGAGCACGGCAGCATCAACGGTATTCGTCTGCCAACCGACCGCGAGACTGGTGCACCAAAAGGGTTCGGCTACGTAGAGATGGGCTCCCTCGATGAGGCCAAGGCCGCTTACGATGCTCTCCAGGGCGCCGATCTGGGAGGCCGTTCAATCCGCCTCGACTACTCCACCCCTCGTCCTCCACGTGAGGGCGGCTTTGGCGACCGTGGCGGTCGTGGTGGTGGCCGAGGAGGCGGCTTCCGTGGTGGCCGTGGTGGCTTCGGCGATCGTGGTGGTCGTGGAGGAGGCCGTGGTGGTGGTCGCGGCGGCCGGGGTGGCTCGACTAACCGTGGCGGCTTTGGCGACTTCTCTGGCAAGAAGGTCACCTTCTAGAAAGAGGACGATGCGATTGCAAAGAAGATGCAAAGCAAGTGCGCGCATGGCAAAAAGGTGCAGAATGTGAAGAGACGGCATGCAGGACAATCTCACAGCAAAAAGCTCAAGTCATGAGCAATTTGCAAGGGAAATGTCGGGTTGTACGACGGTAGCAAAAGCATTGAATGCGTGCATACTGTATGGTTAGGCGTATGGTAATGGACACACCATAGCACGGTATTGGCGTTGCTTGAAACTGAGAATTTGATCAACAGCTATTGGTTCACATATCTGCAGCATCGACGCCTCTCGAGGCTGTGTGGGAAGCTCACCGGATGTTTCAGAAGGACCGGCTGATGCTGCTCCTTTGTTCTGCTTTCCTTGTTTTGCGCGACCTGCTGATGGCTGGGGCCAGTCAAAGTCACGCTGAGGTGTGATGCAGCGGGCGAACGTGGGGCTCGGGCTCTGCTGAGATGATCACTGGTGATGTGCGCCCACCGCCCACCTCCCACCACTACCTGCCCGTGCCTGTACACCTACACGTGTATACCTCCTACCGGTACACCGCCGCCCTGACAGCGCTGTCCCCGTCGACCTCATCCTCACCGCCCTGCTCACCAGTCGCAGTCGCAGTCGCAGTCGCAGTCGACCATACGAACATCACCAGCTGGACCGCCACGCCTGGACGAGGCTACAGTCATACAGTAGTGCTCGGATATCAGAATGGAACCCACCCACCAGCCTTCAGCTCAGCAGCAGGCGCATTCAACCGATCACATTCAACGTCGCCTGGCTGGTCATGCGTCAGGCATGGCATCACGTTCGAATTCGACCTCATTTGACAGGCGCACACGCGCCGATGGTGAGTCTTCTGCAACAACGAGCACTGCCGAGCTTGCTCAACCCACCCGCCGTTCAGCTTGTACATCATCTGTATGTGTGCATGCAATCGACACGCCTCCGTCATGGCATGCTACTTTCTCCGGACCGATCAATGCACTGACGCTTGTTCTATAGTCGATTCGTGGGTCGAGATATCGTCACAACCATCCTCCTCCTCCCTGTCCTCGATTGGCGACGAGATCGTTACCACGGGCCTCAGAGTGCAGGAACACCAAGGCACAAGGCGTCAGAGAGCACTCAGACCCGGCGCACCATCCTATCTACACATTACTAGAACTCGCAGCACAGGCGCCAACAGTAGTCAGGAAGAGGATGAGGAGAGCGAAAGCGAGTCGGACAGGGTCATGACATCTTCTAATGAAGGTCCGATAATGGCACCAAGCGCAAACGAGACGATTTCGACAACCAGACAGCAAGGTATTCATACATCGGATGACTATGACGAGAACAGAACTGCCATAAACTATCCCATCCGCAACGACAATTGTTTCACGCCACTACCGAATGCCTTTTCACATCCACCCAGCAGTCAACCACGCAATGCCAGTCAGCCGGTTCCTGGATCTTACTTCCCCTCGACAAGGCCATCACTTACGAATCGACCTTCGACACGGCACTCCATGCCCGCTACCTCCGAAGCAAGACGACAATCACACATTCCACAAAACCCGCTATCACCGTCGTTCAACGCTGCCGCAGAGCATGACGAGGCTTTGAGAGCTAGCCTGTCAAGCTTGCTGTCGGTGGCTGCAGCGGCGCGAGGATTACCGAAGTCAGGTGCGAAGCAGCCAACACTGACAGCGCCGCCTCGTAGCAATCGCATAGACCCAGCAACTTTCCGTTTAGTCCCAGAATCAGCACTAGCGACATCTTCGCCACCGCAACTGCAGGAGCCTACCTTTAAGCCAACGCTTCGTCGTCTCTCGACCAACTCTACTTCAACGACCTCGGAGCAGTCCAAGGAGCATAAGCGCAAAGCGGCCGCAGCAGGCCGCAGCTCAAGCCGCGAGCGAAGGCAAATGAAGAAAGCTCGACGAACCACGTCAAGTGATGATCTTCGTGTCACGCCCACACTCCTTACTTGGGTCGTATCTGCAGGCGTCGTGGTACTTTTCAGCGCACTAAGCTTCAGCGCTGGATACAGTGTCGGCAGGGAAGCCGGGCGGATTGAGGCATCGGCTCTCGGAGCAGACGATCAGCTACGGTCATGCGCTCGAGAGGCCGGCCGCTCCTCTCTTGGACTGAAGCGATCTCTGGCGAGGAGCGCGATCCAGGCTTGATTGCACACAATCATGTGCCGGAAGCATTTTCAGCGAAATGCATTGTGATGGTGTTCACGAGAGATGATCATGATGACGACTTGGAAAATGAACGTGACGACTATCCACGGAGATGGAGGGCGATGGGCCCGAGGATGATATACCACGCGAGCTCATATGGCATTTCTTTAATACTTTTGATTCCCATTTGGTGGCGTTTACATAGGTGTTGTGGGCGGAGGAGTCTCAACAAAGGTGGACCGTGAGCGAGGTGGCGAGACGATTCGTCCGAAGGAGAAATGCGAGCGTCCTCCATCACTCAATCATTGTATGGCAGACCGCCGATGGCACAGCTAGAGTCCAACTGGCACTTTTCACCTCACTAAACGTAATGCAAGACTTATGTCCAACCATCGCTCTGAAGAGGCAGAAGGCTATGGCCCTCCTCTCTCTCTCTCTCTCTTTTGTAGGTGTACTTTCGCCGCTCAGCCATAGCTGCATGATTTCTACCTCTATCTACGAGGCACCGAGATTGGCTATAGACCAGTCGTTCGAGCGGTCCGATCATAGAGAAGATAGGCGTAGGAACGGTCTCGATTTTGAAAAATGCCACAGAATCTGACGTCCGGTGGAACATTTGGGGATTGAAGCCCGAGGGAAAGAAATGGAGCACTGCTGGTTCAAGTTCATTAATCATGACATCTGACTTGACACTAGGTTACAATTTCGAGCAATCGTGAGATATCCTCTCATTCCCTACATCATACATATGATAGCCTTTTGAAAATGTCTTTTGGCCTAATGAACTGTTCTCAGATGGTAACATCGTACTCCATTCCCCCCCTCCCCCCACAAAAAAAGAAATCCTGTACATGATGGTCTCGTCATGTTCCGAGGATTGGGTATCAAGTAAAAGCAATAAAATCTTAGAAATCAAGAAAAGAGCAGCAGTCTTAGTTCTGCCGGAGCAAGAACTCGATAGCTCGATCGACTCTCAGACCATCACCCATGTCAGTCTGGCGAAGAGCTTCTCTCGCTTTATCGGGTGGGAAACCCATCGCGACGATTCTCTGCACAGCGATCTCGGAAGTATCTTCCGCTTGACCTTGTGCGTAGTTGATGAGGGACATGCGATTGAAAGATTCCACTCGGTCTTCGATGATTGGCGAGATGGAGCGTGGAGCTGCTTGCCATAAAGCTTTAGCTGAGTTGGATGAAGTTTGAGGGGGGGGAGTGCGGCGTGCGCGTGAGGCGGTCTTGTTGTTTGATGAGCGAATGGTGCTTCGAGAGGATGAGGAGATTGTGCTCTGGCGGGAGGCCGTGCTCATTGCTCGCTCGTTCTTCATGTCGATGAAGGGAAGGCGGCGATAGTCTGAGCTCTGTCTTCGGAGACGGATCTCAGCTGCCATAGAGGCAACGCGCTTGCGGCTCATCTCCTTCTGCTCTCGTTCGATTGGGTCTTGGAGACGAAGTCGGGCAGCTGCGACTTGTTCTTCGTAGCTTCTTGCCACGGGTTCCTTGAGGAAGTTGCTACGGCTGCCATTGAAGACTGGTGGTGCCCAGTTCGTCCAGCCCTGTTGCTTTGCGTATGCGAAGCCAGATGGAGTGGTGTCTGAGGCCAGGAGGGCCATGTCAAGGACCACACTTGGTCCTAACGTCAGAAGATAGGCAATCCACTCTTCGAGCATTGCTTCTTCGGCTTCAATGTCGCCTTCAACGAGGTCACAATTATCAAAGACACCAAAGTCGCGAGCTTGCATAACTCGGCCAAAATAGCCCTGCAGCAGGACTGTGAAACATGTCCAGATCTCAGTCATGTCGAAAAGCTGAGAAGCTGCGAGCCCGCTTGCATTGGCTCTCGCGAAGTGATCAGGAGCATTCAGCAGGACGGAGCTCATCTCGAAATCAAGATTGGTGTTAACCGTCGCAGAAAAGCTCTGGTTGTTGGCGAGGAGACCACCCTTCAGCCAGTCCAGCTGGCCAGTAATGTCTTCCTCGCGACCTTTCTTGCCTCCAAAGATTTCGCAGAAGCACCAAATGCGCCAGAAGCTGTCGTTAAAGCGTTGGGCATTTGGGTGTGTTGGAGTGGAAAGGGCAAAAGTGGTCTCTCGGCGAATGAAAGATTGGCAGTTCTCCATGATCAATCTCTTCAGGCGCTCAATAACACCGAGATCCCTTCTGAAGCAACGCATGTACGACAGTGGCTCGTGCTCAAGTTGCGACGAGGCTTTGCTTGATGCAACCTCATTGCGTTCTGGTGGGCTCCATTCTCGCAGTTCCCAAGCTGCCGGCGACTGATTTGCCATGACGGTGCGTAGCAGGAACATCTCGTTCTCCTTGTACACTCTGTACATGCCTTTGTTGATGATGGCTGTGTTGAATAGATCATTGGTGGAGGTCAGATTTGAGAGAATGCTAAGAAGGACTTCCTCAGCAGACGCCGATGGCACAGCTACAGCATCGAGGATCGGAGATGGTCCAGCTGGCACATGCTCGTTTTGCTCATCAAAGCTCGCAGGTGTCAGCATGTCTGACAAGCTCTCTTGGACTTCCAGCTGTGGAAGAACCAGCAAATCCTGCGAGCGCTGGCTGTGATCAGACACACTGTATACTTTCCGCAAAACCACATTGTCCGTCTGCACAGCAGCGGGCTGGCTGGATTTGGCGTGAGACTCAGACCGCCGTCTGGACGGAACATCGGCGCTGGTGAATTCCATAGTCGCTCTTGCTGTCTGTTTGGAAGATCGCCAATCCCTCTTGCGGGATCGCTTTGGGATGGTCGGCGCACGAGTCGGTGGCTGCATTACATCCCGCACGCTGTCCCTTCGCTTCAAGGTCCCGGATGAACTCCCGTCGGAGCTCTGTGGCGGCGTGCAGTCCGAAATTTGTTCCTCCATAGTCGATAATTGGGCTCGAACTGCTTGCTCAGCTTGGCTCAGCGTAGGGCTTTGCGCATGTCGACGAGCGACATAGCTGCGCATGAACTCTTCATCGCACTGATCAAGCTGACTCATGGACCGACTTTGTCTGAGCGGCTGTGCAGGCTGCAGCTTTTCCGAGCCAGGAACTCTGAGCGAGTTATACTGACGAGTGTTCGCAGCTGGGAATGGTGATGGTGCGGCACGAACTGGAGGGGTTGGCGCTGGAGTCGGTGGCAGCGACTTGTTCAGATTCGCCTTCTTGCTCGATTTCCTGCTGGACGTCTCTTCGAAAACGCCAGCTGACTCGGGTGAGAGCATAGAAAATTTGCTCGTTGATAAGCGAATTCTCTGCTCAGAAGTAGAGCAGAGTGAGACGCTCGTAGCCGAACTTCGTCTGCTGTAGACCGACTCCTCGTCGGTTATGGCCCTGCTCGAAGTCGTAGATATGGAAGCGTGAGACTTGTGGCTTGAAGAAGGAGCGGATGGTAGTTCTGGCGGGCTTGGAGTGCTCATCGTCTCGTCGAGCACGATTGTAGGTGTTGAGGTAGGATATCTCGACACGATGCTTGGTGGAGCCACGGAGACTACCGGTCGCCTAGGTTTTGGTTGAATGATGGTCGAAAGACTTCGATCATTGACCACGGGCGAATGTGGAGGGATTACCACTGAAAGAGGTGGATTCCGCGAATTCAGAGGACCTGAAGAAGAAACAGGCCTTACAGGCGTGAAGCCAGTGTGTTCAATCTCTGCGGCATCTGGCGACAAGAAATCGTCAAGAGCACTCTGATCCCATTGCACCACACCATCGATCCAAACACCAATTCGGGAGCTGGTATCTCGCCTCCTTTGAGACATCGTTCGCTGTGTCGAATTCGTGGTGCTGTTGCTTCGCGGTCGTGGTGGTAGGCAAGGCGACGAAGGCTGCGAGTCTGCCGCAGTGAGAGCTCGAAGAGTCGGAGCGTGCTCGCTGATTGCTGACAGGATCTCTTCGTTTGGACCGGTAGCCATCTCCTCCTCAAGTGCTGTCATCTCAATCGTCTTCGCATGTGGCACAGCGTGTAGAAGTGTGCCTTTGAGCAATTTCTTGGGCGCTCCATCGTTCTTGCCAATGCCCTTTCTCCTCCCAATCCAACTCTTCTGTCTCTCAGACATCGGTCTCGATCGCGGACATGGGATCCTCATGGCTGCCTGCGTGATGAATGTAGGCGTAGGTTCTGGTGTTTCGGTTCCTCTTCTGCTGAAGATAGAGGTGCTTCTTCTGAAGTGCTCGGCCGGCTGGGTGGCGGGCTCGTGTGCATAGTCACGACATGGAGAGTGTACGGAAGCAAAGCGTTCCTCAGTCATGCTGACGACTGCGGGCTGATACTGTATCTAATGTAGTAGTAGACGCTCAGAAATCCGCGGATGCCGGTTCGGTCAGCGTGCTTCCGAGCAAGCATGCATCGAATGTCTCGTGCGTAGCTGGCGGGCTCTCACTGAATCCGATAGCAGGCAAAGATACGGCGTTGGAGAAGATAATCTGGACGCACCCATTCCTGCGGATCAAAACGAAGGGAACGTGCTGACTTCTATGCTCTGCTCTGCTATGCTGCTAAAGAAAACATACGACGAGCAAGGGACAGGAGCATGCTATACTCGCTTTCGTCGCAGGCGCAGCAGGCAAGCGACGGTACAGGGCTGTACGGGGATTCGGGGGAACGGGGCCTTGCATGACTATATCAGCGCCAGCGGCCATAGCCTATAGTGCCCTGCAGACTCCAGAGTCCAGAGCAGCAGGCCTGGCGCGTGGTCGCAAAGCGTTGGCAGGTAGGCACTAGGCAGGATGTCGAGAGTTGCCAATAGCAGCATAGAGCATACAGTACATGTAGCTGGACAAGATCTTCAGCTATTCTTAGTGCGCGTCCCGGCCTGCCACACTGCCACACCCGCCGGCGCGAAAACGAAAACGCCTCTGTTCGGAAGTGATCTGCTGTGCGAACGACCTGCTCATCTCTGCCAGGCTGCCAGCGAAATGAACACCGCGCGAAGGATGCCAACGCCGCTCCGACGCTTCCTACAGTACAGCAGGAATGCTCCTTCGGGTCGAAAAGTTCAGACACCATGCTTCGCAGCGTCCGGCAAGAAGTGGAAGTCAACAGACTGGCATGCTTGCGAGGATCTCTTGTGGTTACAGACTACGCAGAATGCTTTTTTTGGCGCGGCTGACCAACACGTAGTTAATACAGCACTGCACTCCTCCCCTATCCCAACACCTGACTGTGGTCCATGAAGGAGTAACACGTATAGGCATAGGCACTGACACATAAGGCTGCTGGGCGCTTCAATTGCATATAACAGGCTTGCCTCGCCACGCAAATTGTGGTGATGACCGCAATGGTGTCGACAAGACCACGGCACTCGGCGGAAAGAGCTCGGGCATGGACTGATATCACGTGCTCGGGTCGTTTCTTCCAAAGCCCGTTCCTCGTGCTTGACTGGCATCTTGAAACCAGATTCAGCATCGATGCTTGTCCTCTAGCACTCTTCCTACACCCGACTCCCGATAACGTCCCGGACTGCTCCGTCTACGGAAGTGCTGCATGAGTAAGATGGGTCATCATAAGCTGGCTACGCATAGAGAGCATTGAGCACCTCTATCAGGCTGGCTGGACTCGTGTGATGGTGTGCGTGAGGATCTCTGACCGAAAAGTACTGCTGTAACGCTTGCGTGGCCGTGACATTGACGACAATCGTATACTCCCATGGGTTCTGCGATGCCACCAGATGAGTCTGAGCAAGTAAGTACCTTCCTGTGAAGAACGCGATTGGTAAACCTCGCACAAACACGGATCCGAAGCTGCCGCCTTCAAGCACATCCATGTGTGCCCTCGGGCAAGGGCATTTTGCTCCAATGCTGTGTGACTGAGCGAGATCTCATAAGCTTGACGTCGATTTGCAAATGCACGCTCTTGAATGCTTATAGCACCGTGTTCGTGTTGGGAGTCGATGACGCCAGCGCCATTGTCCAGCGACAACCCCCATTGCCAACTGACAGTACTTCAGGAATGGTCATGTACGCACAGAGCACACTCGCACATGGCAAAGCGTCATGCAAACGGCCAAGTCCGCACGCGGCATCGTTCTCTGTCACTTCCACATCTTTGTACCGAGCTCGTCCAGACTCCAGGGTTATGTTTATGCAAGACCCGGCAAACAACTAAAGCTGGCCCGGTCCAGAGTCTAAGTTTGCTATTTTGGATACTCTCCGTGCCGGGATCTGGCAGCTCAAGAACGACATGGACAGCTCCTAAAAATTGTGACCCAGCAGCGGTACGAGAAACGAACTGTTTATAGACGCGACACCAGACCGGATCATTCGCGCACGAACAGTCGCGGCCGCGAATGTGGCGTGAAGAACACTGCCGAAGAAGTTGTCATCACGTTGAGCATGTTGCGGCAACTGTTAGCAATGGCATTCCTCTGTACTGTAGTAGAATTCGAATATGAGAGGGGTATCTTGTTACACACACATTGCGCCGCCCACACCGTTTCCTAGCTCCTCTCAAATGGAAGACGATAGCATGTTCCGTTTCCAAACCCAAGCGAATGCGGCCGCAACACTGACCGTGGCCGCAACACCAATATACAGCGCCGTACGATCCACAGCCTCCTCCTCGCTCTTCGGCAATGCTTGTGATGGGACGGTTGCGCATTCTGCCAGATGCACAAAGAATTCTCCGATCGACCGCCAGTTCACTGAAACATGAAGTGGCTTAGCCATCTTCAATTGCTCGCAGTACATGTCGGGTTGGACCTCTGTCCGCTGTACAGCGCGATCTTGATCCGCTTTGAGTGCCGCGTACACGGAAGGCAGTGCAATGAGTGCAGGGTACCGCTTGCGCATCTCTAGGATGTGGGCAAAGCTGTCAGGGTCGCTGCTGTCGTAGGTGTAGCACAACAGGTCACACGCGTCGAGCTTCGCCTGGTTTTCCAGGATGGCGGGTTCCAGCTCGCCGAGCTCTTCGAGGATCAAGTAGCATTGTTTGCCGCCTTGGAGTTCCACACTATTCACTGCGCTTTGTGGCTGGATTGTTGGATGGTAGGTGCTAGTGAACGGTCGATTGAGAAAGGCGTTGAGAAGTGCAGATTTGCCACTCTGCGCCGCGCCTAGTACGTAGCACAAGAAGACGTTCCGCTCGACTCTGCCTGCCTTGTTGCGACGCTTCCGAGGTTTGGTCGCCTTGAGTGCCGATGTCGTGCCCTTTCCGTCTCCTTCGAAGCCAAGGTATGCCAGATACTCTAACGTTGTTTTGGGGCTCTCAAAAGTCGTCATGCTCCATTGTGCAAGCCAGCCTTGAAGCGTGATATATCCAGCCTCGTTGCGCACTGTGCAGCTCGGGAAGCCAGAGTCTACCCACGACACCGGCATTCCAGGCGTTGGCGCAAACAATGTGGCCAACTCTGAGTCGCTCAATCCACCATCATTGTCCTTATCATGAAGTAAAAAAAGGTCCACGAAGAACCTGTAACCGGCTGGAGAAAGCTCGGCTGAAGCCTGCGAGAACGTCAACCTATTGAACGGATCGAATCGAATCATCAGCTACATACGTGTGCAGGCACATCAAATCTGGGATGGAGAAAGTTGTCTTTCAGAGACAAGCTATCAGAATATTGGAATTTCCTCAGGATGATCCAGATTGTTTCATGTCGGCCTTTCTCTGCAAACATTCGATTGAGCTGGATGAAACCTTCAACGTCGATACCTTCGCTAAGCTTTTCGTCAAGTAGGCTGCCACCAAACGTAGATTGAGGCTGGTGTATTGAGCGTTTGATATTGGCCAGGTCGTCATCCGAAAGCTGTTTTTCGAAGCATTTCATTTGAAAAGCTTGGATTTCCTTGTCGTTGAGTATGCCATCCTGATCTCTGTCGCAAAGATAGAATACTCGCTTTAGCGCATCTACTACTGCAGGTTTGAGATTGTTCTCCTTTGCGTCATATATCGGAGCTATGGGATGTGTGACTGCCTTCTGACACAGAAAGAACACTTCGTTTGTGTTGTGGTGCTCCCTAGCGCTCGTTCTTATGCAGGAGTCAATCTCCTTGAACTCCGCCATGACTGGTAGCATTTCCTCTTCTACGACGCCTGCCGTGCTTGTTCCTGGGTTCAGGTCAGTCTTGTTTGAGCACAGGACTACTGGCACGTTGATGCCTAGCGATCTGAAGTAGGGCAACCAGAACAGAGCCACTCGCTCGTAGCTGTAGTGGTCGCTGTAGACCAAGAGGATCACGTTGCATTTGCGCAGCTCTTTCCGAAGCACATCTCGGTCTTGCGGTACGGCCGACGTGTCGACGATGGTCGTGGTGATATTCTCTGGTGTGCCTAATGTCGGCGGGAGAGTGATCGGAGGTAGGACGCTCTGGATCTTGGAGGAAACAAATGTGTCTCTCACCAGCGACGTGATGAGCGAGCTCTTGCCCGTGGCCTCATCGCCGCAAACACAGATCCGAACTGTGGCCGCTGTCAGCACAGCGCGGGCGCGGGCTAGGAGAGGAGAATATTTCGACACGCATACCAGTTGCCATGTTCCATCGCAGGAGAAGGTATTGTTCTCAGAGTCGCATGGATCGTTTTTGCGGTTTGCAGCTAGAAGGGGTACAGTACTACCTAGGTAGTGCAGTACTGTATTATTCACTCAAGGTACCGAGCTCTTATTTTAGAGTTGCTGCGAGTGGATCGGAACGAGCACATCGGATGGATGAGCGCATTGCACATTGATGGCGCAGCATTTCTGACTCGCTTTGGACCAGTTCTCCTGATACCGTATTGGAACATTGCACCTACAAATGCCACCTGGAAACACTTGACCATCTATACACGAGGGAAACTGCGAACTTGTTCCCTGCATCAATCATCAATCGACTGAGCCGCAATGGAGACCCCACATTTGCCGAGTGGTGGCTTCGAGTGCATGGCCGGCGAAGGAACAGCGGAGCTGGCACTAGGTACAGTAGTCGTAGTCGTAGGCATCTGATGCTCCTCGAGAAGCATTCGACACTGTTCTCCGATGGATCGCGTCCACTCCCTCTCCAAGCCAAAGCGAAACAACCACCACTTCTCGAGTGCGCTGCTATCTCGGGAGACCAGACTAGAAATCAGTGATCGTGTTAAATGTATAGGAGGTCACGTGTGTGGCTAGTGTGTGGCTTGACACGCAGAAACAAAGACTGCGGTGTGGCTGTGCAGTCACGTGTTTCTGGTCTGAGTAGGAGATAGAGTGCGCTGCCCTCATGATAGCACGCCATCTGTCTCGCAAGCTTGCGCCTTGAGCTGGGACGGCGCCCGCACATGCACCATGTTGTAAGCGACACCTTGACCCAGCAGGAAGCAAACATTTCATGTGAAACGCCAGACCAGGCAGGCAAAAGCAAGGCATGTTGTTCAACTGACGAAAAGCTCTCAGTGTCCTCCCCCCGCCTCCTCGCTATCCAAATGGCAACCTGTACACCGGAATGCCAGGCGGCGGTCCTCTGATAGAGACCAACAACACTCTCGAACATCCCACAGGTCCTGAATATCAATTGGTCCTGGGTGAGGGTACATACGTGCTCAAAGATGACTTTCACCTTGCGACGCCGCCTCCACATCCCAGCGATGCACCGCAACCGAACAATAATCCTCTCGCAGCAACGACAGGACCGCCGACTACGGGCACCAAGCTTTCAATCGCCGTTCTAGCTCCACGAAATCCTCCGACCCAGAATCTCTTCAGAACAACCACTGCTCAAAGTGCGCGCTCAAACATACCGCCGAGCATACAGGAAGAGACCCAATCTCCCAGAAGTGATGCTGGATCAACGGCAAATGGCTTTGGCTCTGCGTCTTACTACAGCCAGGCCCCAACATTCGGCGATGGAAACCCGGCTCTGGCAGTGCCAGTGAATCCAAAGGCGAAGAAGGATCAGAAGGCCAAGCCGAAGAACAATATTATCAAGTCAAACTCTTCGTATGTGTCGAGGGTCATACCCCATGAGTCGTTGCAGAAACGGCTGAATGAGCGATCTCCCGAGGGCATGTTTGCATTTGCAAACATCAATCGGGCATTCATGTGGTTAGATCTATCATCAGAGGTCAAGACCGAGAACATGACCAAGGTCCTGTTCACCAAAGCACATTCTCTGTGCCACGATGTCAACCCTCTCACGAAATCCAGCAACCACCTTGACCTTGTACTGGGTTTCAACACCAGCGACATCATCTGGTACGAGCCAATGTCGCAAAAGTATGCCAGACTAAACAAGAATGGCATGATCAACTCATCCGCTGTTTCTTCCATCAAGTGGTTACCGAACAAGGAGAATCTATTCATCGCAGCGCATATGGATGGCTGCCTTGTCGTATACGATAAGGAGAAGGAAGATGCAGAATTCGTGCCCGAGGAAGTCTCGCCTGTAGAAAATGGCAACGGACATGCCAATGGGAATGGAACGCCGAGTCTCAAGTTTCGCATCAAGAAGTCAGTGCAATCACGAAATCAGAGGAACAATCCGGTGGCGGTATGGAAATTGTGCAACATGAAGATCAACGATATTGCCTTCTCTCCTGATGGCTCACTCCTGGCCGTTGTCAGTGAAGATGGGTGCCTGACGATCTTTGATTACATCGAAGAGCGAGTCCTCGATGTATACCGGTCGTACTACGGCGCGATGCTTTGTGTAACATGGTCGCCAGACGGGCGGTACGTGTTGTCCGGTGGACAGGATGATCTGGTCAGCATATGGTCCTTGGCAGACCATGCAATTGTCGCGCGATGCGTGGGCCATCATTCATGGGTGACGGACGTCAAGTTCGATCCATGGAGATGCGATGAGCGCAACTACCGTTTTGGCAGTGTCGGCGAAGATTGCAGATTGTTGCTTTGGGACTTCTCTGTGGGAATGTTGGGCCGACCAAAGACTTTCCGCCAGCGTGGAAGCCTTTCAAGCCATTTCCCAGGAGAGCAGCGAACGAGCGTCACCAGCGTGGGCAGATTCAGAAGCAATTCGAACCTTACACAAGTGCCGACCGCTGATACCGGATCATCTGAAGAGATAGTACACCCTGTCGATCCGAAAGCAAGCACTGCAGTGCTACCGCCAGTGATGTCGAAGAGCATTGACGAGCATCCTTTGTGTTGGCTTGGATTCGAAGCAGATTGCATCCTCACATCCTGCAAAGATGGTGGGTCTTCCCTAAGCTCCAGTTCGTATGTTTGGTTGGGATGCCACAGACCCACAGGCGTGCTGCATCTCCTACAACATTCGCCATTTGTGCTCATTCCCATTGCGGTCTCATGATGCGATAGGCAAGCTGACTCTTTGGTTCACAGGCCACATCCGCGAATGGACGAGACCGGGAGAGGAAGGGCGATGACAGACGGAGTGCAATTCTTTCCGCAGATGGTATCGCATGTGAACAATCGAGGTGCCTCGCGGGTACCCCACGGCGGCAATCGGGGTTGGAAGCGTGGGATGGTCAATCGCATGCGCTCGCTTCATCTAAGACCGAGTCTGGGTGGACATGTGTGTGTGGCAGTGTGTCAATTGCTTGCTCCGTAGCGATGGGGACGTAGCGCAGAGGTGAAGCGAAGTGTCTGCCAAGATGATGAAGAAGGCCTGCAGAATTCGGTGTACAGTATTCATTCTCTCGAAGCTCAACCTCAGCCAGTCTCCGAGACTCCGAGACTCCGACGTTGTTCCTGGACGCCACATGGCACTTCTTCGGACAGCTTGAGCACGCACGGGT
The DNA here is from genome assembly GCA_001578225.1 of Pseudocercospora musae. Lineage (NCBI taxonomy): Eukaryota > Fungi > Ascomycota > Dothideomycetes > Mycosphaerellales > Mycosphaerellaceae > Pseudocercospora > Pseudocercospora musae. The sequence continues at coordinate 83,002 of LFZO01000050.1, forward strand.
GCGGGTGCAGCCTTGTTCACACGTTCGGTGGCGTCATCGGATGTTCTGACTTTTTCCTGATAGCCATTATTAGCCAGAGTGAGCGATAACGGCATTCGACGGTGAGTAAGCAGTCACAATGAACAGAGGCACAGGAGGGAGGAGCGAGGCATGGCATGGCATGATTGCCCGATCGCAGCTGCATCGCATCGCATCGCGCTTTCTCCAGTCACGGGACAGCATCAGCGGTGCTTCTGCGGTGCTGGTCGCGTCTTCTGGGAATCCGGCTGAGAGGCCAGCACCCATACCATTTTCTTTACTTCCCACACTTTGGGCAACTGGTGCTCCCTGCGGCCCTTTAGAGCACCATCTACGCTGATAGAGCTACTCAACCGTATCGCAGCGCAGGGAAAAGCTACTACGCCCATACCACGTCCTCCTCACCTCCACCTCCGTGTCCTCCTCTCACCACGAACCACATCGCTTTACTGCACCTCGCTGACCGGACACTTTCACCCATCGCTAGCACAAGAAATTCGTCTTTGTCGGCTTCGGCCAGCATATTGCCGAAGCATCTCAGCTCCACAGCCACCAGCGTGTGGTCGGCACGCCGACACATTTGCTACTTGACTGGACGCCCGTTCAAGGAATCACATCGTGCAACATGCCTAGCATGCCTTCTAGAAGTCACACCGGCCCTAATCTGCGACATCACAACAAGCCATGGCTCGAAATCATTCCCGACAGTCGTTTCATTGTCTTCAACGGCAACGAGCATGAAGCCCAATCGCTCAAGCTCTCGGGGATGGTGCGCCTCCATACTCCAGAAGCTATGGGCATATTAAAGCCCAAGGTCCGCTTGGAGGGCAAGCGAAAGATCAGCTGGTGCTATATGGGCGGTATATCTGCTGGCGAAGTAGTCGACAAAAGAGTGTTTTGGAACACTGAGCAGAAGCTGGGCATTGAGAGCGCACACAAAGTCAAGGCTGGCACAATAGAATGGCCCTTCGAATTCGAGCTCGCACCTGCTATGCCAGAGAGTGTGGAAGGCTTGCGGGAAACATACATTGCATACCACCTCCACGCGAGCGTTTCACGCCCAGGTTGGAATGCAAAAGATATCACTTGTCAGGAACACATTCGCATCGTTCGCACTTTGGGCCAAGATAGTATGGAGATGACAAGGTCGCGAGTGAACGCCGATATCTGGGCGAACAAGATTTCGTATTCGATTAGTATTCCCACCGATGCGATAGTCTTCGGTACTTCGATTACGGCCGACGTGGAACTGTCGCCGATCAAGAAAGGATTGCGTTTGGGAAAGATTGAGCTGCGTCTCATGGAGAGTGTGGTCAAACGGATACAGGCGACTGAAATGCCTGACATCAGAGGAGACAGGTCAAAGACCGAGGAATCAGAAGTCGCCAAAGCGGACATGGACTTCCCCGAACACTCCAGACTAATATACGACGACGAGACGCCAGACAATCCAATGATGGCCGACGAGATGTACAAGTTCAAGGCCACATTACCCCTGCCAAAGTCCCTAAATGCATGCAGGCAAGACGTCGATTCGCACAACATCAACATCACACATCGATTCAAGCTCATGGTCAACATCCACAACCCAGAAGGTCACATCTCACAGCTGGTCTGCAGGCTTCCTGTGAAGCTATTCATCTCACCCAACCTTCCCGTGGACGATGCGAATGAAGTGTGTGCCAGCGTACATGGCGTGTCAGATGAGCAACTCAATTCCACGGAGACCGCAGTCCTGGCACCACCGGAGTACGGAAGGCATCAGCTCGATCAAATCTACAGCGATATCGACCCTAGTGGATTCATGAGTAGAGCGGGAAGTGTGCCAGGAACGCCAGCTGGACTGATGACCCAGAGCCGAAGAGGATCACATGAGAATGTGCTGTCGCTGAACGGCCTGGCTAATGGTGATCCTGCCGCACTGCACGGCAGTGCGATGCCCAGTCTCTTGCATTCGCGGCTGGCAGACCTTCAGGATTCGAATGGTCACGGTTCCCGATCACAAGATGCTTCTCGCAACCACAGTCCCTCAGGTGGCAATAGTCCAGCACCTGGAATGCTGGAGGGGAATGACCAGTTCACTTCACATTCACCCGACAACCACAGATCAACACCCCCAGTTCGAAATGGATCGTACTTTCCCCAGTCTCCATACGGCAGTGCACCCATGTCTCGACGCACGTCTGATGACAACCACACCCAAGAGATCCATCAGCAAGACTACAACATGGATGACCTTATTCGCGTGCCGTCTTATGGTGCCGCTCTACGTACGCCAGGCGCCATGACGCCTTTTACGCAAGGTCCACCATCATATCTCGAGGCAACCAGTCGACCGCCGAGCAGACCGCCAAGTCCTATACAAAGACCAGGACAGGCACACGTTAGGAGCGGGCATAGCACACCCAATTCGCATGGGTCCGCTTCGACCCTGGCCGCGCCATTCGCCTCACTTTCAATGACGTCGCCGCAGCAACTGAATCCCCCTCCCCAGTCGCACGCCAACGACGAGCACGCGAGATTGCGCATGCTTCGAGCGAGAACGTAGGACGTTCGCGCGTCGGACAGGAGTAGTACGCAGAGAATAATCAGTACAGTCGACTCCTTACGCTCGCACCTGCGCTCACCAGGTCAGTGGGCTAATGCGAGCCACTTGAATACACGCGTGCCGCCGGGAAGATGTAGCAATTGCTTGCATGGCAATATGCGCGACCTTTAAGCACATGTGCGACTTGGGGTTGTACAGACGATGCGATGACTGAGGTGCCGGATCGCGATCGATGTGAATTGTCGCACTCCGTAACTAGCTGCAAGCAAGCAAGCAAGCAACCAACCAACCAGATCCGTGGAGAAGCGTCCAAGTGCAAAGACCTTGGTTTCCAGGCACGGAAACAAGATTGGTGATAAATAATCTTGGGCATGTGCAGCTCTGACACCTGTCATTCATGCGATACCCTCCTTCGGCGAATCACCACAATCCTTAGCGGTACAAGCAGCATTCCGCGTCGTTAGCCATGCGCTGACTGTTATCGCTGAACTCGATGGCACATTTCCCAATCATGATTGGTTAGTTCAGTCGTTGTCGTTGGTGTTTCAGGACAACCTGGTGATGTCATTGTTTTGGCCCCCGGACGATTGGGCTATATTTTGCAACTCTATTTCCAATAGGCGTTGTTCGGACATGACGATGTAGCCGCCATGCGGTATGCGGTTTCAGATTATGATTGTCCTGTATCATACATGCTCGGGAAGCGCGGACTCGATCATTGGGGCGGCAGAAATCACCTTTGCTCCGGAATTTGATGGACTATTGCCAGGCGTCTGTGTTGGCAGAATGGTAGAGATTAGAGAAGATTTGATGGAGGAAGGAGATGAGGATAGTGAAGACAGTCTTTGACCTCAATACAGATATCTTTGTGCAAGTGACCACGTCTTGTATGGCCATGTGTGCCTTCCATGCTCGATGCTCAAGACTACATTGCGGTCTGCGACGTGCCGACCACCGTTTGAGACGCACAGCGGAGTTGGAAAAAGACAGAAGTGAACGAATGAAATAGGGATAGCGATGTTATATCGTGATGCATCATAGTGTGCAAGTTCAATTCATAAAACATCTCCTGTCGAGTTGCTTCACCATCTTTCTGGGTATCATCGTCATCGCTATGGCTATCGCTCAAAGGATCGAAACATCATCTCAGAACACACAAAGGATTGAAAGGAAGTGGATAGATCAAGTCCCGTCCCGCAGGGCTCACTCTCGACGTATCAGTATCGGATCATGCTCTCAAAGCCAAACGGAGTTCCTCCTGCCATCCTCCCTTCGCCTTCGACGTTCAGGTTCGCGGATGTCAACACGATAATCTTGTTTCTTGCGTTGGGCATCCTTCTCGTACAAAGTCCCGCGTCGTTCAGATGTTTTCGGGCCAGATACAAGTTCCGTGTCGTCCTTTTGGAGTACGACGGTTGAGTATCGAAGTGGTTTGTGTCGTGACTTTCGATCTGAGGATTGCCGTTCTGGTTTGGATGATGCTATCTCGGTGAGGACGTTTTCTTCGCCTCCGTCCTGGTAGTAGCGTCGTGCTGAGACTGGATAGCTTCTGTCATAGCTGTGTACGAGTGGTGTTGACCTCCGGTGTGATCGTAATTCCCGATCAAAGGCTTTCAGAAGTTGGCGGGTTTGCTCGTAGCCATGTGGGATCTCGACACGGACGAGCTCAGAGTCGCCTGTGGAACAGGAGTAGACGTCGCCGTTCTTGTAGTAGACGTGGCAGGCGACGTCGGATGCGAGACCATGGCCTACTTCGCATAGGCTGCGACCTCTCCTGTAGACGTCGTATGGACCGAGGCAGTCTCTGCATTGTCGTGCGTGGATCTCAAAGTGGTAGAGCGACCAGGCTTCGATTGACGTCAATGGTCGCGAGCTGCCGTTGTTGGAGGGGGGTGCGAATCGCACTGTTTTCGCGGTCGCTGACGATGGGCTTGATGGAGCTGGCACATTGTCGGGCTGTACCTCGACCACAACGGGTCTGACAGAGTGTCGCTTCGACGACATGGTGCTGAGTGTGGCAGAGCTGATCGCTTTAATCGGGCTGACTAAGGACGCGATCGACAGCAGGGGACGGCGCAGGCAGTTGGAGGCGTCGATGTGGACAAAGTGTTGGGCAGTGTGTGGCCTTCGGGCAGTGATGCTTTGCAGTATGCGAGCAATGGGCAGTGATGTGTTCCGATGAGTGCTATTGGAGAAGGAAAGGAAAGTGGGCAGCAAGGCAAATGTATACACGAAGCACGTCGAGGCTGCGAGCGGGCTCCAAGGCAACGGCTGCAAGAGGGCGTTGGCTTTCTGACCAGGCCCCAGGCCCCAGGCCACAAGCCCCAAGCCCCAAGCCCCAGGCCCCAGGGTGGATAGCCAGTTCTACTGTATGTAGCAGCGGGCCGGGCATCGGTGGCCGGGTGCACCGATGGTGGAATTGGACACCGGAGAGGGTCATACGGAAGCCGCTAGCCAAGTTCCAAACGAAGAGTCAAACGGCTTGGCGACACTCAGAGACGCCAATCCCGGCTAGCGTGCCTGCTCGTCTCAGGCTGAATTTCCCCGCGCCCTAGCCAGGAGCCCGAGCCCTGGTATGGCCCGACACTACTCGACCGGCCACTTCTAGTAAGATCGCGTATATAGGCGATTAGTAGATTATAATAGAGGCCTCTAAGTAGGTATCTAATACTATACTAGATATAATCTAAAGCTAGAGTTTACTAGTAGGATAGCTATAAGAAATAGTAGTAAAAAGTAGTAGAATCTCTATTATAAAATATATAGAAAAATAACCTATCTAAGACATAGCTAGAATTAAGAAATAGGAATAGCTTCTAGCTTTAAATTATACTAAAATACTACTATATAAATATCTAAAATATCTAAATCTTTAGATATTATAAAATATAGTATTATAGATTAAAACCTTAGTATCTAGTACTAGATTAATCTATATTCTATAAGTTCCTTCTCTTTTAGTAACTTAGCTCTTATTTTATTTCTATAAATAACTAGTCCTTAATATATAGTCTATATCTATAATAGTATTTTCCTTTCTAAAATAAAAGCTTCTATAATATCTATTACTATTATAATTAGAATTTAAGATAAAATCTAGCTTAATAGATATATTATTATATAATCTCTTAGTATTTATACTCTTAATTTAGCTTATAGAGTTAGTTTATACTAGTAGCTTTCTTCTATATACTACTTAGTACTAGTCTAAACTATTTAGCTATTTTATAATACTTACTTACTTTATACTACTAGATAGCCTTCTTAGTCTAATAACGATATCTATTCCTAATTCTATAGCTATAACTATATATAGTTACTAGAGTAATAATTAGTCTATTCTATATTAAAATATACTAGTTAGTAGTTACTAGTATACTATATAGATTTAAGTTTTATATATAGAAAATAATAGCTCTTAGTTAACTATTAGTATTTATTAAATTATTATAGCTATAGAGATAATAACTAGAATATAGGAATATTTAGAAGCTATTATAGTATAGACTCTAGAGCTATTATTTTACTATATAATACTATACTTAGCTCTTCTATACTAAAGTTACTATATAGAACTACTATAGGGCTAATATTCTATAGCTAATAAAGTAATAGTAGACTACTCTACTATAATAAGAGATAGAAGTATATAGGTACCTATATATTTAATATTAAGTAGTTACTATAAAGAGTCTAAGTTTAAGAAGTAATACAAATTAAAGTATATAAATCTAAATTATCTAATAACGAAGTATACTAAGCTTTATATAAATAGGATCTAGAGGTTATTCTATAATATACTACTACTATTTAGTTTTCTACTATTTCTATAGTATTACTACTAGTAGTAATAATATTATTCTTAAAGGCTAGAAAACTATCAATATATATTCTATTACTAATATATATATTATAGAAAGAGGATTATTTTATTCTATCTATAAAGAGTATAGCTATATAGAAAACTATATAGCTTAGGAAATTCTAAAGATATAGTACTTAGTAATAGAAATAGTTATATATTTAAATATAGATAGTAATAATACTAACTATAAACTATAGTATAATATAGAAGTAGTAGCTATATACCTAGATTACTAGACTATAGTCTATAAGAAAAAAGAAAATATAGAAGTATATAGCTAGCTATATATATACTAAGACTAGCTCTATAACTAGTAAAAGTATACTATATTAAAGAGAAACGGTACGTATTTAATAAGATATTAATATAGGCGCGACTCTAGATTAGTAGTATTTCTATGTCTACTAGGGCTCGGGCTCTTAGCTAGGGCTCGGGGAAGCATCGAAGTGGAGTGGCATAGACGCGGTACACATAACTACTACTGCATAGCCTCTAGAACTGGGGCCGCGTGCATTGTGAGGCGGCCGTTGACTGCGCAAAGCCACCACCGTCCACTCAGTACTAGGTCTACTGCCTCTCACCGGTCTGCCTGCTATGGCGTGCCGGGGCGCAGTGTGGTGAATGTCTGGCATCGCTGCAACCACCATCTGTGATGGAGCGCAGCTTCCATGTAGAACTATCTGCTTGGGCGGCCTCACTGATCACGCTTGGCTGTTTGCATACGCCGATGGGGATGAGTAATACTCTGGCCCGTCCTGACGCATCAGACGTGTATGAACAGCCGTGCCCATCGCGCCTTGCCATCGCAACCTTCTCCATTGACATCATGACTGCCGGCATCGTAGTGGCTACGGAGTTTGGCAAGGAGCTCCTGTCGCGAGTATTTGTTGATTATTGGTTGCCTTCGATTACGTCGCGACAGCCATTGACCCTGTAGCTTGGTAAACAAGCAGCTTCGCACAGCGAATATACCTTGTCAGCCATGCTGCCAAAGAATGCAGCAACCGCAAAAGACGAGGCGAAGACCCACGACCAGGCTGATGGAAGTGCTGTGGTTGCAGAGGAAGTCAAGGAACAGGTAGCTCAGAATGGCGAGAAGGAGCAGAAGTCAACACAACAGAACCCTCCCTCGAATTTAAAGCGAAAGAAAGGTGACGACCAGGAGGAAGATGCTAGCGCCAAAGCTCCATGTCGCTCCCGTCGAACTGCTGGCAGCGGACGAGCCAACCCCTCTAAACAGCAACTTTTGAACTATGTATCTGCTATCGCAAGAATGCGACGAGCTTCTGCGCCCTGAAGATGGGACAGAAGATGTCCAGAAACGAGGCAATATCAAGACATATTCTTTCATCCACACTGAGCGTTTTCGAGGAGCTGATATGCGCCGTCATACTATCGCGTCCCAAACGATTCGTACCATTCCTGAACCACCCGTAGAATCCCAACATGGCGAAAGCAATCAAAGATGCTGGTCTCCATATGACGCACAAAGCTATCATATGTGGGACGCACGCACGCAGCACAAGGACAAGACCGCCTCGCAGTTGAGCGCGGTAGCTGATCTCGTCCTAGGGAGTAAGAACATTAGTAAAGTGCTCAGCGACAAGGACGTCAACCCTGACGAAGCTCTGGAACTGCTGAAAAAGGAGATCAAAGGTTTCGGCGAGACCAGTCCCAAGATCTTGCTGCGCCGAGTTCAATGCATCTGGCCAAAAGCCTTCCCACTCGTCGACAATGTGTCTTGCAAGGATCTCAAGGCACTCGGCCTCCCTGAAGAAGCCGAGCCGTTGAACAAATTTCTGCGAGAGCACTGGAAGTCTCTCGCCACAAAGCATTTGAAGGTTGACGGAGGTTAAGAGGCCAAGAAAACGCAGAGCTGTTGCTGTGCTAGTGGAGCGCGCGACAATATGTGAACTTGCGAACAAGACGATTGAGCTTTTGGCAGCAGCAGCCGGATCGAAATAGAAGGCTGCTCGCCATAGATGAAAGCAGAGGATCTGTGATGCTGTCGTGTTCGCCGGCCTCCGCATATTTTCGCAACTCGTAGCTCCGGTCTGCGAGACAAGGAGCGTAGCTACGCGGTCGTACGCGGAGCGGTTTGGTGTAAAACACAAGAAAGTCTCACAATGAAGCAGCAGCAGCAGCAGCATTCCGTGAAGTAGGCTGTATTGATGCCATTATTTATGGCAGATAGCCTCAAGGACCTGCCAGAAACTGCTTCGTCACCTTGCGATCTCTATTGAAGTCAGCATCCCTTTATCTGCAGAGGCTTCCAAGTGAACCCGGTACCTGAATCAATTGTGTGCGAGTATAACAGCGATAATGCTCATTGTGCACATCTTCTGTGCATACCAGTCACTTACGAATTGCTCTTGGTCAAGCAGGAGGCCCTTGTCTGTCCCACCTGGATTTCTGGTCATGCTGATGATAATCCATGATTGGTAGGAAAATGATGTCTGCGTGAAGTATAGCGATATCTATTGATTTATATCCTGCTTCGGAAACAGGGTAAGAGAAGTAGTGAGCAAGGATATCAGACCAAGTGTAGTCGTAGACATTCTCGAGCAATTGATAGCCATCCAGTCTTGATTGAAGGGAAGGCCTTGCTAGCACGTAACAATTGATCGTCTCTGAACCAGATCGTGATGAGTCTCTGGAACGGACGCGCAGTAGTTCTAGTCGATCCTCCGGCAGAGCCGCTTGCTGGACTACGATGAACATGCCTGCTTAATGCCAGGCGACAGCAACACAGATGACTTGTTCAAGGACTCCAGTAGCATAAGCAGTGTCTCGGGTTACATCAAATCACAAGCTGGAAAGGAGCCCCACGCCGTAAGCTGTGCCATCTCAGCGCAATAGCAACACCTCATACCTCCATACGCTGTACCCATGGTCCTGTGTGCTCGAATTGAGTGCTACGCCAGCTAGGAGAGTCCGCCGTGAATCGCATGTGCGGTGGTCGGAGGTGAATGGAAACATGAACGGCTATCCTCGCCCTGGTCAAGCTCAGGCTCAAGTGCATGGAGGCTCCATGAACTCTACTTCGCGACTCGCTACGCCGCAACTGCACGGCCATCAGACCAGCAGTATTCACAGTCAGAGCCAGCCGCCTCCTTCGCCAGGCGCGCCCTCACCCAACATGTCTCGCGCCGAGCGCTTCGAGGACGAGAAGCGGCGCATCATTGAGTCGTGTTTCTCCAAGCTCGACCAAAACGGGCAGCTCGCGGAAAGCTACATCACCCATATTCGCATACAGGAGGATGCCCAGTATCCCTCCTCGCCGCCGCCGCCCGAGAGCTCGACCGAGAATAGGAAACCGCGACTTATTATCATCGCTGTACGGTCGACGGGTAGGGTCCGCATGCACAAGGCGCGTGAGAACAACAATGGTAGTTTCAGCATTGGCAAGACGTGGAACATGGAGGAAATGTCCTGCATTGAGTCTTTTGCGAACCCGCCCTCGCCGCCGCAGAGTGAGAAGGAGGCGAACCACCGCGCGTGGGCTGGCTCGACTGGCTTCGTGGTGACCATTTCGAAGCCATACTACTGGCAAGCTGGAACGAGCAAGGAGAAGGACTTCTTCATTGCCAGTGCAGTCAAGATCTACAGGAAATACACCAAGGGCCAGGTACCAGAGCTCAAGGGCTTTGATGAACGGGAAAAGAATCAAATCTTGGGCGGCGGCTTCCCAGCTACTACGAGCCCTCCCGTTTCACAGCAAATTGGTCCTACAGGTGGAAGAATACCGAGCGGCACGCAGCCACCAGATCCGCCTCAACCTCCATTTGCTCAAAGAGATCAAAGTCGGGACGGAAGTCGCTATAGGCAAAGTCCAGGACCTCCGCCAAGCGTCAGTGACCAAAGGCCAGGCAGTGGACCTTCCAGTAGACGCCCCTCTGATTCTCCTGCACGATTTGCACCTCCGCCTGCCTTGCGAGAGCCGCGTCCCTTCGCTAGCACTGAGCAGATGCGTGTTCCCAGTAGAGATGGACGACCAGATTTCCGACCTGGCACTTCACCGGCACCGAGTGGGCTGCGGTCGCCATCAGCAGTACACCGAGATGGTAGGCCCATTGGTCAGCCTCCTCCTTCTCCTAGAAGGGTAGACAGTCCCAGTCTGGCTCCGACATCGGGCAATGGTACAGCACCTCTACCATTGAGATCGCAGAGTCCTGGAAGAGGCTTTCAGACCTCGGGCGATGGTGCCTATGATCAAAGGAAAGCGAGTGACACCGCGCCAGTAAATGGTCCGGATCTGTTCCAATCTGCTCGCCAGCGATACATGAACCACCAAGCAGAGCCTGAGCAAACCCCGATACCGCCGTCGCAATCGCAATTGCCTCCCATCGAAACAACTTCTCACAAACATCAAGCACAAAATGGCGCGCCTAAGCCGCCCACAGAACCTGTCACAGCAACGAGCGAGTCGTCTGCAGGTTTGGATTTGGGTGATGCTGCCACAATCAATGCTCTAACGTCCTACTGGGGACCTGATCCTCAGGCAGCTGCAGCTCCACCACAGCCCCCAGCAGAGCCTCAACGCCTTACCACACCGGAAAGGTTGAGGAGACAAGGACAAGTAGAACCTCGAGACAGCGATTCGGACCTCCGCCCGGCGCCATTGAAAGCTGCCACTCCCGAAGCGGCGCCGCAGAGGTCTGACAGCCCAAAGATCGACGAGCCTCCTGAGGTCAAGCCACTACAGGTCTCCAACAATAAGTCAGAAACAGAACGCAGTATGCCTGGTGCATTCACTCCAGCCTTGTTGCAGCCATCTTCCGCCTCAAGTCTGCCGGGCACGCCCGATGAAGAAAAGCAAGAAGAGGAACAATTCCGTCCGGGTCTTGGTCCCATGTTCAAGAAAAGGGCAATTGCTAATCGATTCAAGAAGGCGGCTAATGCTGCCAATGCCTTCAAGCCCAGGCCCGGAGGCGCCGCGGAGAAGATTCTCAAAGCAAAAGCAGAGCGAGATGGGGAGCCTGATGGGATTACTGGTGTAGTGCCAAGACCACAGCTGCGAAGACAAGATGAGCCGCCGATGACTCCAGTGGATGCAACGCCGACTGAAAGTCTTGCTGTTTCAACGCCCGAACGACCGAAGCTGGAGTCGCCGAAGCCTGAACCTCCCGTTGTTGAAGTTTCCTCACCGCAATCGCCAGAACAAGCGCGGATCCCACCTCCTGACGAGGTGCAACGAAGTGTAGAGCTTTTCGATGGACCGTCGCAGCTTCGTCCTACACTCGATCAACCAATTGACGAGGATGAGAGGCTTGAGCAAAGGCAGGTTCGATCGCCCCAAGTCAGAACCAGACGAAGAAGTGCCCAGCAAGAGAAATACTTGGCCGCGCTAGGCATTGATCGCACGTTGCTCGAAGACAAAGGCCTGGAATTCGAGATGTTGTTGTCTGATTTTGGTTGGAAAGACAACATCTTGCAGCCAAAGCAACTCACAGCCTTGGAGGCAGATCTTCGACGGGAGCAAGGACGAGTCGAGGCTGGCTCGTGGTTGTCCCATACAGATGCTGCACGAGAAGAAAGGGTGGCTCAAGTGGAAGGACTGCTCGACAAGGCAATCGCTGAATGCGATGAGCTGGAAGGTCTTTTGACCCTATACCACGTTGAATTGAGCTCGCTCAACGAAGACATTGCTTTCATCGAGGCACAGTCACAAGGTCTGCAGGTGCAGTCTGCCAATCAGAAGCTGCTGCAGTCTGAGCTTCAAAGCCTGGTGGACACGATGGCTCTCGATCGGCGTGTCATGGAACCTCTGCGATACGGCAACTTGTCGGACGCCAGTGGACTGGAAGAGGTTGAGAACAGCCTCGTCAGACTGTACCAAGCCTTGCTCACAATGGACCCGACAATGCGCTCGAGAGGACAGAATCGCCCGAAGTCCAGCTCTGGAATCGGCGAGAACGATACTTCCGCCATGGTTGCGCTTCGCGAAAAGAAGCTCGTGTATGAACGAGAGATGCACGATTTCTGCCAGCGTTTGCTGCAATTCTTGGACTCTAGATTCATGACATCTATGAACAGCATCAAAGGACGCGTGTTGCGACAGGGCGGTGGTGCTGGCCTGGCCAAACTTCAACCAGAAGCATTCTCTGAGGTGAGAAATAGTCTCTGGATGTACAGCCCCCTGCTCCTTTTCGCGAAGGAGCTCAATACTCCTGCTTGGACGACTTTAATGCGCATGTACCAGACGCGCGCCAATCCTTTGTACAAGGATGCCTTCAGAGAAAACGTTCAAAATTGGAAGCGAGCCGCCCGCGCAAGCACAGGTGATGAAACTGAGGTTCTTTTCACCGCGCAGGAGAAGGAAGATCCAGCAGCTGGCGGGCTCACATCTACTGCAAGAAAACTCACTGTGAAGCGATCAATGACACTGGCAAAGACACTGCGCGGTACAACCAGTGACAAGCACAGCGCATCAGAGCACAGGCAGCCCGGCGCCATGATGCGTTCGCAGGCATTTGCAGATGCTCTTAACGAGATGGCTCCACTTGTCAGCCGTGAACAAAATTTCGTCGTCGACCTCTTCCATGCTAACTCAATGGAGACCACCGACTTCATCGATGCTGTACAATCTGCACCTCCTTCAGCTAGACGTGGGACCAACTTGCTCGATCGCAAACCTATTGAGCCCGATCGTGAGATGGCTCAACATGTGACGGGGACCGTGAATAAGATCTTCGACTTCTTCTTGCCGGAAATGAAAGCAATGCAGGACTGGGCTATGTCTGAAGACCCAATCCAGGGTGTTGGTATCATGGCAAGTCTCTGTCGGCATTACTTCTACTTGCAAGAGAGCAGCCAGGATTATCTGCTTCAATTTATCGATGAACTTCAAGACAGCTTGAAGGTTAGGTTCTCCAAATTCGTCGAGGACCAGATTCGCGCCATCGAAGATACCAAAGTCAAGATCAAGAAGCGAAAAGGCGTCATCCAGTTCATGAAGATCTTCCCTCATTTTGCAGCTGCTGTCGAGAATGTCTTTGCTGCCGTGGCAGGCAACGATTATGATGGTCCTGCTGCTTGTGTTATGGACATCCGTACCACAATTGACTCGGCGTACGAAAAGCTCAACCGGGCGATGTTTGATAGTCTCAAAGTCATCGCAAAGGAGAGCCCAACAGCACCAGGTGGTAACGTCGCAGCGCATAAACAGATATCTGGCGCGGATGACCCGGAAGACAAGGAGATGCTCAATTACCACATTCTCCTCATCGAGAATATGAATCATTACGTCGAAGAAGTCGATGATGGCGGACGCGCTGGTGTGCTTGCAGAATGGAAGGGAAGAGCGCTAATGGAAAGAGCGGAAGCTCTGGAGGCCTACATTGGCAGAGTCATTCGAAGGCCTCTCGGAAAGCTTCTGGTAAGCATCGCTTCGCTCGAGAATATACAATGACATGTCATGCTAACTTTGTCCGCCACAGGATTTCCTCGAATCCGCCGAATCAATCTTATCCTCCAATCCTGGCAACCCAGCATCGCTATCTTCACGTCCGACTTACTCGCGCAAAGCTCTACGCACAGTCATGGCACAGTATGATAGCAAGGAAGTCCGCCGCGGTATTGATACGTTACGAAAGCGAATCGAGAAACACTTTGGGGATGCGGACGAAGAGCAGATCTCACGAGGCTTGGTGAACTTTGTGTGCAAAGAGTGCGAAAGGAACTATGAAAGAGTGCTAGAGCGTACAGAGGCTCTAGTCAAAGATGTCTATCCGCCCGGTCAGGAGGGAGAGAAAGATGTCATAATCGACTTTTCGAAGTCAGAGATCCAGGCTGGGTTCCGGAGATGATGAAGCTCAGCAGAGAAGGGGGGAGCAGAAATTCAATTCTCGCAGTGGACAAAAATTACTGCATTGATGATCACGGGCACAACGTAACAGACGAGTGATCATGTTCATCTCATGGCGGCGCTTACTGCATTGTAGATATATTGGATACTGAACAGCGTACGTGCCGGAGGCGAAACTCGTGACATGCTTGTAAGAACAGTGTAGCATATTGATTGGGTGTGCATCGTCGTTGTCCATGTGCCAGCGTGGTCCTTCATTGCATCTGTCTTTCTTGCCTGCCTGTCTACTGACTGCTAGCTATTAGTGATCCATCGTTGTTCACAAGCATCACTACCTTACGCCACCGTGCTGATAAAGATACCATCATCATTCGTCTCATCACATCAACATCATACTGCACTCTTGCTTCCATCCAAGACTCGTCCTCTTCCATCCCTCTTCCTAAGTGATCGGCTCTCTCTCCCTCTCTCTCTCTCACACACACACACACACCTACAAAGCTAGAGCAGCCATCAAAAGCCCGGCCCCCGCGCCCATGACGGCCTGAGCAGTAGCAACCGCTTGCGCTGCACCGCCAGTAAAGCTCACATAGGGAACGCTGAAAGTTTCCGTGTTACCGAAGGCATCGGTTGACCTCGTTGTACTCCAACTCGTAGTCAAGCTGGCATAGTACGTGCTGACCGGAGTCACATACGTGGCCGAGTTGCCGAACTGGTCAGTCTCAGTGGTTGTGGTATAAGAAACCGAGATTGGGTTCCCGTAGTTCCCTCCGATCACGTTGCCGGGGTAGTAGCTTCCATCACCTCCCTGTGTCTGGATCACCTGATGATGGGTATAGAGGTCAGCAATGGTCGCGAAGATGATCATTCTTGTCCAGCAACATCACGTACTTGCGGATTACCGTACTGGTCATACGATGTCACGTAGCCGGAGTCGCCCGGATAGTAACCTCCTGCGCCGTTGATGCCGGTTGGTACAGGAGTTTGAATCACCTATTTATTCAAAAGTCAGCGAAGTTTCGAAAGATGCTCGGTCAGTCCGAGGCACAGCTGCTGCCAATTTCTGATCCGACTGTACTCGTTCGTCTGAAGTTGCGGCTTGAAGTCTTAAGGAGGAGGACTTTCCTGAGGATTGCCGAACTGGTCATATGTGGTTACGTAGACGAGTCCGTAGCCGTCTCCGGCATTGCCGTAGCCGTTATACGTTGGTGTTGGGTAAATGTTGCCGCCGTTGATGCCTGTGTTTTGGAAGTTGCAGGTTTGCATCCATTGCTGTACTTCTAGATGTAGTGGGTCAACCGAGCGACCACATCATGCCTTGGGGAAGTGGGCTGATGCTTACGGCTGTAGCCATTGTTGTTGAATGCGTTGTTGTTACCGCTGTTGAGATAGTTGGGATCTTGTTGAATGCAGCTGTTGCACTGTGGGATGTAGTTCGCGGCATTCTGTGCACTGCAGATGCAATTGATGTAGTTCTGGTCTACACCGTCATTGTTGTCGTCTTGGCTGTATTGATCATCGCAGTTCTACAGAGTGTCAGCTATTGGTTGGGCTGCCACATGAGCCCGCGTACTCTTGATTGATCAAGTAAGGGTTGACATGTTGAGCGACATTGTTGTGGAATATCGATGTCTTCAACTCGAGATTGGGCAGCAACGTGGACAAGAACGCTTGCCGCTCCGAGTAAGAGTCGAGACTTGAGCATCGTGGCAATGGCGCGAGTCTGCCGCAGACGATGGAACGATGCAAGAAGCAGAAAATCTCCCTTTGTCCTGCGACTTCTTGCTCTTGTGGTGGGTGAGTGAGTCGTCTACGAGTAAGACTGCAATCCAATGTCTCCTTCCTCGAATACATGCTGGACGGCTTCTTATGTGACTGCAATTGCTTCGGATCTCCAACCCATGGTTTTCGGACTTCTAGATATGTCTCCGAGGACGCGCAAGTCGTTTTGTCCGCTGAAGGAGTCGTGTAGGTGAAGAACGACTTCGATCTGCTTCTCTCAAAGTATGGCCGGCCGGCAGGCCTGTTTCAGCGGCTTTGCAATATAATGTCGCTCGGCTCCAACAGATCATGCAGGCTCAGAGCACGAATTCTGATACACGCGTCTCACAACTTGCTATGGCATCTCCACGCACATCTTCCGAGCAAGAAAAAATTCGGTTGGGCGCCTTGGTCGAGGTGCGAACCTTGTGGACAAGGCATGTCAAGCTGGTAACCAGGCAGTATTTTGGTCACTTCTCATTCTCATGCTCAAGTCGATATGGTACGTACCGATGAAGCCGACGAGTGAGGGCGAACGCAAGTGCCGATGGATGAGTTTCGGAATCTGCGAGTGCGGGTAGTTGTCATTCCTGTGCGATGCCGTTTTGCACAAGCAAGAAAATGGGCTCATGTCGAAGCAAAGGAGTCGCGGACAAGGAACCCCTGGTTCGGACAATTGAGTAACAGCACACAGTGACTTCCGTGCTTGGCGATACCTGAGATTGGTGATCCAACGCCGGAGGTGTATGCCAGGTACTTTTCGAAATGCCTTCATACGTTCAGAATGATTCTCGCTGCGGCCCAGGAGGCAGCGTTGCTGCAACATGGCGTGAACCATGATATACGTCTGATGTATCTATCGTTTCTATATTCATTGTGCGGTATTAACAGACGGCAGCTCCCGCCATCTGGAGCAGAACATTATCATCACTCACTGCTGCTGCGCAGCTTGTGGTTTGGCATTAGCCTGTTTCACGTTTCCATCGGCCGGAGCGGCTTTCTTGCCTTTGCCGCGAGAATGACCACCTCGACCTTTGCTCTTTTTGGAGGCTTTCACAGCTGCAGCTGCCGCGGCCGCGCGTTGTTCGGCCTCTTGCACCCTAGCGCTCTCTTTGTTCCACCACTCTTGGAACTCTTGCTCAGCTTGAATGTCTTGAAGATCTCGGGGAGCGACAGCTTCCTTGATAATGTCTTTCTCGAGTTGCTGTTGTGCCACAATCTCCGACATGCTAAGGCCCCATTCAGCTTCTTCAGCGGGTTGATGCCGAATTGAACGCGGGACGGGCTGAGCAGTAGACTGTAGAGCAATGTTGGTGTTGGCCAGCTGCTTGCCTTTTCCAGGCAGCAATGCAGTTGTCGGGGAAAGCGGCTTCGCACCCACATGATCTCTGCCTGACGCTATACTTGTACTCATTGCTGACTTTGAGGGTTTGGGATTTGCCACTGTCTGTCGCATGGTCAACGGGGGTGCGCTTGGTGAACGTGAAGTAGTGCGCTTGGAGTCCGCTGCAGATGTCTCGCTTTGGAAAACGTCCTTCAATCCAGGTCGCTTCTGTGCCGAGACTGTTTGCCACGAAAAAGGTTTTGGGGACGACGCGGTGCCGCCAGACAATACCGGTGATTCGGATTGACCCTGCTGTTGAGCATGCATCATCTTCTTGCGGTCCCTTTGACTCATCTTTGGAGCAGGTAAGTTGAATGGTTTAGGAGTTTCTTGGGTGAGCTCTTTTGAAGCATTGGCTAGGCCATAAGTCAACGAGGAGGTCCGAGTCGTGGCGGCTTGTGCCATGATGTCTCTCATAGCTGACTTGGACGACAAAAGTGTCAAATTCCACGGTTTCGAAGGATCAATGACATGTGCTTTACCCGCAATATCTGGAGATCTCGGTGTTTTGGGAGCGACTGATCTCGGTTCCGCTGCATGCGGCGCAAGTTTGGGCGATGGAAGTGCTTTACCTCTATTGTCGAACCATGAGTCTTCTTCTTGCAAGCTTGTGCCCAACGCTTGGACACCATTCTTGGCTCTAATCGAGGGCGACGTTTGCGGTGACCTTGCGGATGATGCATATTCCTCATCCATCTCGAACATCATGTCCTTCGACGATGGCTTCGCCCGAAGCGATGGTCGTTCATGCTCAATTTCATGCTTGACGCCCTGCGAGGAACGTCGGCGGTTCTTGGACCGAGTCGGCGATGTTGAGATCTCTTCGCCGAAAGAACCTGGCGCAAAGATGGCCATGTCCTGGAACTTTGAGCGAAGCGTGACTGAGTCGATCTTTCTGCGCCGGCTGACATCTATTGCTGCCGCGAGCCCTGGGTTTCGCTCATGAAGGAGTAGCTCCGCTCTGCCACTTTTAGCGAAGGGCATGGATGTCAATTGTATCGCTCGAATGACTTCGTCAAGCTCTTCTAGCAGGTCAGGATCCAGCTCATTTAGATGGTGACCTTGCAACATAGCTTCGAGATTCAGACAGATGTATTCGAGACCAGCATCTTTAAATTCATGCACTGAGCATGGAGCTATAGCATTGAGTACGCCGCACACGTTTCGAGCATTGACGTAGTGACCAATAACCTGTTGCGAGATCTGCGATAGTCTGTCCAGCATGAGCTCGTTCGCACAACTCATCACATCGGTCACAGTATCCAGGAAATCATCAACGGACGGGCTAACAACATCGTCGAAGAGCTCGGCGCCAGTATCGCAGTATATGTGACGCAGGACCAGCTGGAATGTGCTCGAGCTCACATGTTTGAGGTCCACGTTGACGTGCTCGGCATGTGAGCGACCAGTGAGCCATCTACCGCCCGCACGTCCCATGAATAGCCCGTGGAAAAATGGACAACGAGCGCAGACCAGAGCGCTATGAACTCTGATCTCGTCATCCTCGAGCTGGACAAGAGTATCGCCATCGTGAAAGAATGCCGGATCCTGAAATGCTACCTCAAGATCCTTGTCTAAACCGGGCCGCGGCTCAACCATTTGTCTCACAGCAGGTTCCAGCAGTGACAACTCAAGCTTGGACGCAATCCTCATCAACTCCGCGCGCACTTGGCGATAGGAATACGCCATTTTCGGCGCGCTTCTGACGAAGTTCCAGAAATCGACAAGCGAATCTGTATAGAGATACATGGCCAAGTCAACGACTGTCAGGATGTCCACGCCCTGGAACGTGACCACGAGCTTCCCATGTGCATCGATTTCAGATCTCAGTAAATCCTCTAACGTAAAAGTGGTTGTTTCGCAGAGGGTTCGGAATCCACGTCTGAGGACACGGCTTCGACCAGTCAGAAGAAATCGGTGGACAGGTATCTTGAGTTCAGACGAGGTAGTCGCAAGAAATGCATCACACTTGGAATCGTCTATTGCATCTCCTTGCGTTTCCAGCAGCGCAGCCAGTTCAACATCAATGTCCGCACTTCCAATTATGGACCTCTTCAATGAAGACAACTCACTTGGCTTCTTGTTGCTCTGCCAGAATCGAGGTCGCATGTCGTCAGTATCGCTGTCACCCTTAGCGAGGCCTCGCAGGGACATTAAAGAGAAGATATCCTTCCACAAGGTCGCATCCTCGACGACAACTTGTGTTTTAAGGACATCGCAGTCATATCGGATTGCGGAGTAGGCGCCATGTCCCGAGGCACGTACTGCAAGGATGCGGGTGAGTCCAGGGACACGTGAGAATTTGTAGTCCTTAGGCTTGTACGCAGTGCCCGAAGCTGTGGTGTCCTTTGGACTGGTGCGCTTGCTTCGTTTCCAAACGCTTCCCTCTGCTGTGGAGAGGATAATACTGCCGTCAGTGTCCAGTCCAACATCGCGAGCGGCCATATTGTTTTTCTTTGGAGACCAGATTCGTTGTGGCTGGCCAATGGCACTGCGTATTTTCCCAGGATTGCTCGTGGATCCACTCGCCTGGTTGTCTACGCGTTGGCCAATGGACACCGTGAAGACCTCGCCACGGCTCGACATAGCGCAAATGTTGTCTCCTTCAGCGGTGATTTTCGTGATTCTGTTTGGTGCAGAATCGTATGTGGTGACCAAGAAGCTCTGCTTGAGAAAGTAGTTTGAGAATCCATCCAAGGGAAAGCATATCTTAGCATAGCCGTAATTTGCGAAAACCCAGACATCGTTATTGTCCAACAGACACATGGTGGCCCGATCAATTGCACAAGCGGCTGTTATTGGCGCAGCGAATAGTGATGCGGCCACTTTTCGAGGCGTGGTCTGCGTTTCGAGAGACCGAGCATCAGAATCGACGATTCCCAATTGGCCTTCATTCTTGCCGAACGTGAAAAGGGAGGTCGAAGTATGCGCCACCGAATGGATTCTTGACGCTGCGATGCCCGTCACTGTCTCTCTTTTCAGAGGGCCGAAGATCTGTCGCGGAACAACGCCGATGGCCTCGTCTTCGCTGGGAAGCTTCGGAAGACTGTAGCCCAACTGGCCGAACCCATTCTGGCCCCACGAATAGCAGTCCCCGTCATCAGTAAGTGCCAGTGTATGATTTTGGCCTAAGGCGACTGTGGCAACACGTTTACCAGCGAGGCCGCCACTCTCCACGCAAACGAAATGGAATCGAGTGCGCTCATCGCCTGTGCCAAGGCGACCACCTTGGCCATGGCCGCATATATACATGTTTGAGACTTCATCGGTTGTCAGCACTGCAGTGTGCAGCTTGGACATGAAAACATCTTGGATCACAATGGGTCTCGAGCGGACTACCCATGGAATATCTTCGATCCACATGCCAGGCACGTTCGCCGCCCTGGGTACGTACGCTGCATTATACGACGACCATTTCAGCTCGTGCTCGCGGAGATGGTCCTCAAAGAAGCGACGAAGTAGGTGCTCTGGTCGCCGCAGATTGATGCGTTCGGGAAACTGTCGATCGTCCTGGTCTCCCAAACCAAGATTTGAGTTTTTGCCAGAGCCAAAGGAGAACAAATCGCTACCATTAACCTCCTCGAACCATATTTTGGATGGCTCGTCCGCACGATCGCCATCTCCACTGTCACCTATGGCATGATCATCGTCACTGGCGTTCGATCCGGCCCTTGGCCTCGACGCAGGTTGCAAAGTTCTATCCTTGATGGTAGCTGCATACAAGTCCAGTGGACCAAGTCCTTCTTTGTCCTTGACTTTGACAAGCTTGTTAACCTGATGGCCGGCTCTGCCAAACGCAGACCCTGCATCGCGTTCCAATATCAGCCTAGCTATTGTGATATTTCCAAAGTAGAAGGCGCGGTGCAAAGCGGTCCAACCATTTTCGAGATCTTGCGAATAGAGATCGATGGAGGGATGGTCTATGAGAGCCGTGGCAAAGGCAAGGGCGCTCTCTGACGTGGACGAGGCAGCATGATGCAGCAGCGTCAGACCGAGCGCATCCCGATGGTTTATATCAGCCTTGGTCAGGGCCATTGCGCCGCCCGCTGGCGACTTGGGAGTAGGCACTCTGCGATTTCTTGACGCAAAAGCTGGCGACAGACCGTGCTCTGGACTGCCTATGACAGGCCCGATTCCATGCTGTTGTGCCGCTCTTGCCAGCTGGGGTCGGGCATTGTAAGCCGCGCCTTCCAAGAGCCTCTCGAATGACGCGAAGTCATCTTCGTAGAAGAATTTCCACAGATAGCTGCTCATAGGCTGCAGGATGGGCGCCTTCAAGGGGGTTCCGGTGACTTTGTACTGCACCCGCTGTAACTGCGACGAGTCACGGCTTGTTTAAGGTGCGGTACGAAGCGCGGGAAGAGTGCTAAGGAGAGGAAAGAGGAAAGGAGTCGGCGCGCGGGAGAATGTGCAATGGCGGTGTCTGCTTTGCGGCGATCGGTGGTGCGTTCGGTAGTCGACGCGCGGATGAGTGATGATGACTGGAATGCGATGTGTCAGTCGTCGCGTCTTGGCGTGGCGTTCGTGAGTCGATGTCGGCTTTGTTGATTGTGCGTTCGATTCAAGATGGTCTGATCATATGCTGGGCTCGTTGAAGTAGGCTGGTCGGTCAAGAAGATAAGTCGGATGTTCGTGTCCTCGGTTGTGGGTGTGACTGCGCGATAGTGGGACGTTCCTGGTCCATTTGTACGGTACCATGCCGTCACCGATCCAATGAGAGGGGCCTCGGGATTGCTTCGACCAGTGAGTGCCTCCCGACCAATCTCCTGGCCATGTGGGACGAACAGAGCATATGTATGATGAGCTTGAGCGCTTTCACGCCCAATGCAACATCTTCTTCCGAGCATCACAAGATGAATGTCATGTGCCCGAACCCCAAGAGGCCCAATAGGGTCCGAAGTTCTGCAATAAGACGGGACAATAGCTACGGGCGTCTGCAGCTCGCCGATGCAACTGTCCATTCTGATTTCGCATCTGATGACTACCGCTTATACAACTGCCGCTCAGTACTTCCAGCCTGAAGGTCGTCCTCAATGCAAATTGCAGCATAACATGACCCTTCCTCTATCCCTGACCGCATGCTGCATGCATCTATCTCCATCGTATCATACTCATTCCAGTAACCCGCAACGCCTTGTCGTTATGCAGCTCAAGCATGCCATTCCAACGACAATCAAGTTAAACGCCTTGCTGAAAAAGGGCCACTAGTCAAAACACGCCCAGGGGGTTGAAGGAAGAACATCGAATGCGTATTAGATGTTGTCTTGGGGGAAGATGAACGGCTCTTCGTCCTCTTCATCCTCGTCCTCTTCGTGAATTTGTGGACTGTCCGAACCGCCAGAAGCTCCGGAGGCGCCAGTCACCTCTTCCGCGATGCTGTGTGTTGAGAGACGTGAGCGCACATATGGCGCGTGCGCAAGCGCTCGAGAGGGCGAGGAGGACGTGGATAAGGCTGGAACGTTGGACAGTCGTCGACTAGGTGGTGTTCCAGATGCTTGGAGGAGAGAGGAGGAGCTCATAGCGTCATCCAGCTGTGCCTGTCCGCTGATCTTGCCACTATATTTGGCCAAGTTGATGGTGTTGTCACGCGATACAGGCCGCGAGTGGAAGCTCGGGAGGTCCTTAGCACTTTCAACCTGAGATATGAAGGATGCGATGTCCATCTCATCAGTTTGAGCACTCCCTGAGCTGCCAGGCGTTCCTTCGTTAAGCTGACCAGAGCGGTCCTTGGACGAGCTGCTTGCGCGGCCTGAGCTGACATTGCTTTCCCCAGCCTTGCTTCCTTGTGAAGTAAACCGTCTGTTGCGGTTAGCAAAGCTGCTGCTGTAGCGGTGCACTGGTGCCGGCTTCGGTGATGAAGAGCCTGAGGAAGCGATCGCTGTTTCGCTGGGTATTGGAGGCGCGCGCAGCGCCTGCTGTGGTAGCGTGTTCAATGATACGCGCTTGCCAGAGGATGTACCAAGCCTGGATGATAGGCTCTCCGCCCTTCCCAGAGACGTGCTCGGCGATGGCGAGGGTCTTGGTGACGATGCCAGAGAGCCGGCTTTGAATGGCGGGTTGTTCACCAGACTAGACGGCGTTGACCGTCCAGTCGGGATATCTCTGACGGCTCTCGTGCCACCCATGTCATTCTTGTCATCGTCCATGACGCGTTGCTTCAATTCAGTCACCGGCGATGCGCGTTTTCCGGACGCATGAAAGGTGCCGAGACTTCCGTATGCGCCAACACGAGTTCTCTGCTCAGTGGCTCCGAGGGCCAAGCTACTGTGCTGCACACGCGACTGTTCGCTGCGAGCCCCTGGCAATGACCGTCCTGCTGGCATCGTCGGTATTCCTTCGTCAAGGCCCAGGAAGCGAGAGCTCAGGAGCGCTTCTGAGTCAGCAACGTTGAACTCGCAGTTCGTGCGATATTCGACAGAGACGGAGAGAGGTCCTGACCGGCAGAGTAGCGGAGGAATGCGATAGCGTTCGACTGTGGCATCGGAGTCGTGCTCAGCCCGACACAGCGGCGAATACAAAGAGTCCTGCTGACCATGCGACAGGTCGTGGCCCTGCTTAATCCTGAATCTCAATCTCAGCGCTTGGTGGTTGCCCGGCTGCCTGGTGAGCTTGCGGTGAAACTTCCATGCTGGCAGTAAACGTGCGAAGCTATACAGAGACCTGAAAAGCACGACACCTTTTTTATACACGTTCGGGAGTGCATCATTCAGTTCTGAGGATGCGTGATTGGCCAAGTCGCCAAGTTCCACCGTCCATCTCTCCAGGATGACTTCGCAAAGCCTTCCGCCGTTTCTGTTTGTGCGTGGACTGGAATCGGCCGAGGATCCAAGGGCATCTGCTACGTCCCAACGTTTACCAAACTCATCCACAATTATCAATGTCTGACTCTGCGTTAGATGAGACGTGTCGACATATACCTCAATCACAAGTGGCGGTGGTCGCTTTTCTGATAGATTGGCTCTTCTCCAAGGTTGTAAGTCATCGACAAGAACGTCCGTGTCGTCAAGGACTACGTTGAACTAAGGTTCAGGTTAGCAAGGCGTACTATACACGAGCAGATGCGATACGGGAAGAGAGGACAGGAAGCAAGCCCGGGTACCCTTGCATTGTTGCTCCGTACGACCTTGTGTTCAGAAGCGTTGCAATTCGCTAGGGCACGATGCAACGACAATTGAGATGTCCAACGCTCCAACGGAGGATCGATCTTTTCCCCTTAAGAATGCCCTCACTATGCTATGCGCAGGGAGACTTCTACTCACCCATCTGTTCTGCTTGATCTCCTTGTGCTTGTTGACCACCTGAGGCAGGTTTGCTCTCGAAGAACAAATGGTCAATGCTGCTTTCGAATGAAAATGCTGTGTCTCTCCATCAGCACGATGCCCTCTCTGTGTCTCCTTATGCCTCGTCCAGCTCCTACCTGTATTATTTGGTTCAATTTGGTAGTCTCTCTATCCAAACTTCCAGACGGAGCCTCAACACGAGTGCTGTCTGAGGTGTGATCCGGCGCAGTCGTCTCCGTGTACGACGCAATGTCGACACTTGATCGCGTTCGTTGGGGCGGTCGATCTCTCGAGTTGTTGGTTCGCTCTGGATTGGTGGACGGGTTGCTCGCAGCAGAAGCGCTGCGAGGTGAAGGTCTTGGGTGCTGATGCATGGCTTGTGACGGCAACCAGCAGTGCGGCGAGGATCCAGAAAGTCGTTCTGCTCTTCTGTCACAGCAGAGTGGGATGGTGGCTTTGCTGTCACGATGGTGTGGTTGTAGACCTGGATGGACTACCGGATTGCTCCATGATAACGCGGCCTTCAAAATTGCTGCACGTGTCTACACTGCTCCGGAGAGTAGGCAATGACTTGAGACGGTCTCGCAGATGACTGGCGCTAGTTCAAAGAAGCCATGATGGTCGTCACTGAGGCACCAAGCTGCAAGTACACGAGCCGCCCAGCTGCGTGGTGCTGGAGATAAGGCACACGCACACGAACAGGCTGGACTGGGGAGACGGTGCAGCTCCCGAGCGCGAGCGCGAGCGCTACAGACTGGGAAAGACTCGTGGCGCAGATATGGGAGGCAGCGGCTCGTGTTTCCAGAGGGAGGGAGCGCCGCTGGTGTCGCGAGGAAGTCTGTCAACGTTGAGAGGCCAGCAGGCCAGCAGGACAGCAGTCAGAAGCTCGTGACTCGATCCTAGATAAGTAGTAGCTGACCTGACCTTTACTGGACTAGCTCGGAAGCAATGCAGGCTGCAGCTGTCGGGCAGCGAAGCGACAAAGAATCGATCACGCTAGTTCTAACCGGGTCTGGCTTGTTCACATGCAAAATTATTGTCATATGTCACGGTCAAGACCATGGTCTACACTCTCGCTCGTCCCACCTGCGCTATGCAATAATGAGTTTCCTTCTCCCGCCGCATGATGCAGCCAGCCAGCAAGAGCGCCGATGTCGATGCCGGGCGCAAGACGTGTAGACTGTAGTCGTGACCGCCATTTCCAGACCCATCGAATGCATGACGACTGTTCTCGCCAGCTGGAGTTCGCATCGCATCATTCGAGCCTTGCAGCATCACGTGCCATCACCTTCTTTGCTCTCAGACATGCCTTGAGAATGTGCAGTAAAAGCCATAGAAAATGCGGCAGAATATCTCACTTATGCCTTCCACATAGCACTGTACATTGCAGCGACGGCAGCAAACGAGGCACTTCAGCCAGGTATAAGTATACTAACCAAGAATACGAGGGTGTTGATACCGTTACTATCGATAGGTTTGCCACGGCGCCTATCTATAGGACCAACAACAGGGTGTGTATTGGTCTAATTAGAAGCCTTATTAAAGCCTTATTATCGTATAGTATAGGCCTAAAAATAAAGAATTATTTACTAAATATTATAAAACTATAACTAGGCCTTATCTAGAGTCTATTTCTATCTCTTATTATTGATCTAATCTATCTATTTCTATATATTACGTACTATCTAGTTTAACCTTACTATTACTATTACTATTACTTCTAATATATAGTAGTTTTAGAATCTTTCTAGTATCTAAAGATATTAATATATTATTTATTATAAATTCTTATATTACTATACTATTCTATCTATTATATAAGTAGCTATCTCTATTTGTTTTTAAAAGTAAAAGCCCTTAGCCTAGGGCCTCTAGTATAAAACCCTTTATCTCCTTCCTATTATATAGGATTCTATCCCTACCTTTCGTATCTAGTTTAGCTATAGGATATAGAGAGGATCTCTATAGCTCCTTCCTCTTACTAGGCTCCTATTTCTACTTCCTACCTTCCTCCTTCTCTAGCTCCTCCTTTACTAGAGAGAACTACTTAAGAAGATCCTCCTTAATTATCTATTTAGTTACTTTATCTAGGTCTTTCTTAGTCTAGGTAATCTCTTACTATAATAATCCTATCTTTTAGAGAAGTTAGTTCCTTATCCTTTGTCTCTCTAGGTAGAAGAGTATAATATGTTTAGGTATCTAGGCCCTATATCTATATATATATTCTATCTTCTTAGAGAAGAAAAATATCTAACTCCTAGGCTAAGGCGCTAGCGCCTACGAGTATAGGAGATACAAATATATCTATCTAAGAACAATATAGTAATAATAGATCTAAGGAAAGGTAGAGGAAGGGAGGGATCTAGCCTCTATCCTAAAGCTAACCTAAAGGCTAACTAGTACCTAAACTAGGCCCTAAAGGCCCGAAAGACTAGCCTAATTAGCTAAAAACGAATAGTAATATCTAAAAGAACCTCTAAACCTAGACGTCCTAGTAGGTTAGGTATAACCCGAGAAATTAGATCTAGATTTAGTTTCTTAGTAGGAACCGGACGATTGGTTTAGGTTCGGGTTCTAGGACCTATACTAATTTCGGGTTAGAATCCGGACTTTTTCCGGATTCTATAAGCGTTACTTAAAAGACCGGCTATACTACTAGCTATATAAAGGAAGCTTTACTTTTATACTACTTAGTACTCGTCCTATAGTATCTATAAAAGGGGTATAGGATGCGTAGTGTATAGTACTCGATTAGAACTACTCGAATTACTAAAGAGGAAAGGAAAGAGAGGTATCTAGAGCAAAGATATATGTCTATAGGCCAAGACGGGCCGCCCCGGCCCTTCTTAGCCCATTTCGACTCTAGATAAGCCGACTAGGCCCCTAAATAGGTCGACTAGGCCGTAATCGTAATATTGCCCCCCTCCTTTATAAGCCTACGTCCCGGAGGCCTAGAATAGAAAACTTTACTTGTAGCCTATTATTATATACAAAATTCGCTTACTATTGTTCAAAAAGCTTACTTAGGTAGCGATAACGCTATCGCCGTACCGCCG
>LFZO01000500.1:5963-43237 GCA_001578225.1 Pseudocercospora musae
TAGTCTACGAACCTACCTCCGCTATAGATAATCGATACTCCCGCTATATTAGCGCTATTAGTACGTCGACCGTCTTAGCCGCCTCGTATAGGAGAGTTGCCTCTCCGTCGAGAGGCTATAGACCGATAGGCGCGCTAGGCATCTAACCCTACTAGCTCGCCTAAGGGGGACGTCTTCTATAACTCGATCGAATAGGTTATAGAGTAGATAATATATACGTCGGTCTCGCCCGCTACTTCGTCCGGTAGCAAAAATAGTATTAGCCTAGGTAGTAGTACTATTATAGGCAATACTACTCTATCCCGTCCTCCTACTTTAGTCCTAATTATAAGAAACACTAATCTAACCTTCCTAGGCGTAGATCTAGCGTAGCGGCTTACGTAGGCGTAGCTTGCGGCGAACATATAGGCCGCTACGGGCTAGTTACAAGATCCGGGCCGGCGTGCCTAAGAAGCTATCTAGCGCAATAAGGCTATAGCGCGAATAAATAACAAGGATAAGGGTCGGGCACATATATCTAGCGATATCGGTAATGTTCTTAGTAGTAGTAGTAGTAGTAGTATTCGTACTCCGTAGGGCTAGGCAAGTACTCCGTATACTAGCGGTAGTACTCTACGGAGTAGTAGTTAGGATTCTAACGAACTATCGCTAACTACTAATGCATTACTCTCTTAGCGCATACTTAGTATGCCCGTACGCTTCGAAGGCCGCCCTAACCTTATAGTAGATTATCCGCCCTATAATCGTTACCTTAAGGATATCTACGATAGTAAAGTAACCCTAGCCGACGTAAAAGAGTTATGTAGGAAGACCGGTTCTAAGCGATAGTAACAGTGCGATCCCTATAGTAGAGATTAAGCGAAGCGGAACTACGAATAGCTAATGCGGCAATCTACTATCTAAGAGATTAAGGAGCGCGTCGGTTCCGCCTTTAACTTCAATATTGTTATCTTCAACCGCGCCTTTAATATATTAGAGATCCTACGCTAGCTAGTATTATTTGAGAGAGACGATGTAAAGCGTAAGGAGTAGGAGAAGTTGTAGCGCTAATACGCTTACAAGCTCCGCTCTATTATCGAGGAATTCCATAGCGGCAAAGGCAATATATAGAAGAGTATTATTAAGGGTATTAACAAAGAGCGCGATACGAACGGTAGTAGTTCTTAGGACACTATATACTACCTCGGTCGTACTTGTTACTACGCTAGCTACAATAGCCTAGCGGAGAGTCGAAACCTCTATCTAGACCTACCGCCTTCTAACATCGTCGTAGACTCGGAAATCGAGGCTACCGTACGTCGGTACATGCGAGAGAGAAAGCTAAAGAAGGCTCGTAAGTAGTACTATAGTAAGAATACTAAGTAGTTGCGGATTGTAGGGAGTAGTACTTCTACTACGGTCGAGTCTAGAATTATAGCGGAGGAAGATGCGATATATAATCTCCTTTTTTTCCTTTTTTGTTTGTTTCCTAACTAAGAGCGGAGCGGATTCGGTAGACCTAGGCTATTTTCTTTCGTATTTCGACGAGTACTACGACATAATCGATACCTAAAAGGCGTCTACTACCAATATTCTCCGCTATAGTAATATACCCCTCCGAAACAATGTATACTATTACCCGTACGACTAAGTCGCACGTTGTTTGCTATAGCGAAGAGGCCGGTCTAATTGCTACGTAGCGAGGACTATAGCCTTAAATTCTTCCAAGGCTAACCGTATCGTATTACTAAACTCGTATACTACTATCTAGAGTGCCTCTCGAAGTCGATCTATATCTAATCCTTTCTCTTACTCGATACGCCTCCCTTCTTCGACTCTAATAGTACGAGACGAACTCCCCGCTACGGGAGTTAGCGATACTATAGGGCCTACTACTACCGGGCTAGGAGGCGCTAGTAGTAGCAAGCGCGACGACCTACGGCTTCTAGAAATCGTAATATTGTATTTGCGACTTAGCCGATCTACGTACTACGCTAGCGTACGGGGAGATTTGGGGCTATACTATCGTCTAGGAAAGTTAGTACGATTGTATATATCGGTAAGCTATTCCTATATTATCTCGCGCTTCGTATACAAGATCATAATTGTAAATATTCGCTCGTCGATAACATTATCGTCTATTGCGGAGTCTATATTATACGCTACGGGATTCATATTTGCGCTAATAGAGTAAGAGGTCTAGTAAGAGAAGATATTAAAACATTCGGATATATATACCGAAAATAGACATTATATAATATATAACTATATATTAAGAGGATTAGATACATTTACTACTACATTCTCTATTCTATCCTAGAATATCGTTTCTAGCTCGATATTAACTTCCGCTCCTATCTTATCGGCTAGCCCGTCTAGAGTAATCGTTATAGCTACCTTCTACCGCGGATACTTGGCGTTGAATTCGCGGACTTCTCGGACTAGCTTATCGATTCCAATTTGGTATACATCTAGCGGGCATTAGGTATCTTCGTATTAGGGAATCGCGCTCGCGCTACGGGAAATAGTAAGGAGCTTTGCGGAAAGTCCCTAAATATCGTATATAGTATCTTTATATAAATGATTAGTACTATTCCTTACGCTAAACTCCTTCTCGATCGCTATATTAACTTCTATCGCTATATACGTAGAATACGAGACTCGATCGAACGTCTTAGCAATATCGTAGGTTAAATTCTTGAAATTCTATATATCGTTTTTATACCGTAGATTAATAAGCTCTAATAACTCATTAACGGCAATACCTTTCCCTATCTTACCGGTTATGTTAATAATACTACCTACGAGAATCGCGCGGCGCAATAGTTGTTTAGCGCATTTTAATATCTATATTAATCGTAGTATCTCCCGACCGTAGTTATACTACCCTATACTAAGGAATACGATAGCTAACTAAGGAAGAATACGTTAGATATAACTAATGTCCTAGCGTCGTGTCGTATTCCGTAGTATTAACTAGAGCTCGGTAATGTATAGGCGCCGATGTAGTACTAAAGACGAAACTAGGCGTAGGGCTAGCTACGGTTATTTAATCGGCCGCTACGGATTAGAGGCCATAGTATGTAGAGAAAGAAGCGTTGTCTTTGGCATACCCCTTGTCTACTCCCATGTTCTCGATAGCTATATAGTCGGACGTAGATACTAATCGTATAGCGTTTCAAGCGTTTTAAGGTATTCCTACGGCGAAAGGCTAGCGACGATAGACCGAATAGCCTTAAGATCGTTAATATCTATCCTATTAGGTAAGAATTCTCGCTAGTCGAGGATTCCTACGAAGAGCGCGATAATTCTTATAGAGTAGCCTTAGAGCGTAACGGGGTAGAGGATATAGTACTTTAGATTCTTCTCTTAGAGATACTTCGTACTAAATATGTCCTTATCGTAAAGGATACTATGCTCCTATCTAGTATCGAGGCCATAGCTCTAGAATAGGCGTACGAGGGTACAATAGAGATTCATGGCGGTATAGAACATTCCCGCTATAGGCAATAGCTATTCCCGACGCTCGAATAGCCTTTCACTTTCGATATTCTTATACTTATTACTCTACATTCGCTATGTAGTCTACTAATCGCTATATACTAGCTAGAGCCGAACAATGAAGTCTACTATAGGATCTAACCGAAGTTTATGTAGTAGGATGTCTTCTTGTACCGCTACGTTCCTATCGATTATACTCTCGGAGTAATGGATCGCGCCGAGTAGGTAGAATTTGGTTTTCTTTACGGGTAGCTATTCAATCCCTAGCCATTCTACAATATGCTTTACGTTACTATCTTTAAGGATCTTCTCGAGGGCATCGTCGAATATCGTAAGCATAGCCTAATATATATAGTAAAATAAGAGCCGGCGGGCTATACCGTCTTAAGAGACCGCTTTAGAATTCTAGACCTCCGTAGCGGATAGCTACTTCTCCGACTCGAAATAGTCGATATAGAGGCTACTATATAGTAGACTAATGTTAAACTAGACAAGCAAAGCTATAGTAAGATTCCGCATTACCGAGCGATTAGTAATAGTCTAGTTACGTACCGTATCCTAGAAATTGATATTGTTATAGACGATATACTAGAGCGCATCGCGCGTAAGGCTAACAAGCCGTTCCTATATAGAAATAAGTCGATCCTCCCTATAACTAGGGTTTGGACGGTACCTTCTACTCGCGCCTTAAAAGTTTCTCCTCTTCGTATAGGATCGTATACGTAGCGATTAAACCAATTCCTAATAGGATATCCAATGCGCGGCGCTTTACCCTATGTAATAGTAGATACTACCTAAACGCCTTTGCAAACCAATTTGACCTATTCCGAGATCGCGTATAGAGAATAAATACTATAAGTATAAAGATTCGCGAGTTAAGATTATTAGGGACAATATTACGTTTACTAACGAGCGCTACGCGAGCGAATTTATACCAATCTAGTATAGTTTCGTAGATAACTATATAAGCATCCTTGAAGTTCTTAATCGAGAAATCGTCGTCGAATGTATTGCTTAATACTATCTCCGTACCTATATCTACCTATGCCGTAGCGCTATCCTAGGGATCCGTAGTAGGACTATCGACCGTAGTATTCTACTACTTCCTATATAGACTCTTCCTAATTAAGCGATCTAGATCGTAAATAATCCTACTCTCCTTACTACTACTAAGGCGGATAGCCTAATGCCTTTTTAACTCGGTATTAAGTAATATAGATAGCTTACCAAGCCGCCGCGTATATAAACTCTTCTATAGATTACTAGCCTAATACCGAATAACCTTTACTATAGTAAGGTTGTTCTCTCGGATTTTCGACGTAACCTCGCGGTATTTCGCCCTCTCCTAACGATACCTTCTTTTTCTACTACGGCCTTAATTAGACCCGCTACTCTCGTTTACGCTACTACGATCAAGCCGCTCTACGAGTCGCTCATTATCTAGGGAGTCGCTTAGCTCGTTATCTAAGGAGTCGGATTCCGATTACTCGTTAGATATAAGCGATAAGAGGTTAGAACTACTTTAGTAGGACCGGAGAGACTATACGGAAGCGCTAGCCTCTACTACGGAAGTACGCTAAAGGTATACGAAGCTTAGTAGAGGGGAGGAAAGTAGACTTAAGGATGTACTACGCGATAGCTACCTAGAAGGACGCGTTAGTAACGACGATAACATATTTAGGCCCGATTTCGATATCGGACAACCTCGGAAAAAAAAGGAGTATATAGCTAGGCTCGAATCCGATACGGAGTACGACTTTTACTATAGGATTTTAGTATTTAAGTAGTAATATCGTAGATAGAAGATACTCCCTACTAAATGTTTATACAAAAGCCCGAAAACCTACTAGAACCGGCCTAGACGAGAATAGCGATTTGATTATTCTATACTATAATTAGTTCGATTTTGTACTTAGCCGTATAGAGTTTCTCTCTAATCCCGTAGCGGCTTAGTTTCCGGCCGCGAGAGCGGTCCGGAAAGTCAAACCTCAAACTCATTCATTTGTTCATTACTAATGCACTAGAATGATCATAAAATCGCTACATTCTCGCTCTGGTCTCCCGAGATAGGGTTTGTGGTACTGTAGTGGTCCGGGGCGGAAGGAGGTGCCGCACAGTACACCTACTACCGCAGCATATCATATCCATATACCGCTCAGCTGCTGACCATTTCTTCACCTCGCCGCCGCCATCGGAGAAAGTGGACAAGGGAGACATGAAGTCTGGTCGTTGACATGGTTGTTTAGAGTTTATTGTTCGCCAGATCCCACTGCAGTCACCGGTGCAGGCTGGGGCTCGAACCGAGAGCTTTGTATGCGACGCCGACGCCGACGTCTACACCTTCGAAACAACACCTCCCATCTTCCCACGACATACCATCCCGACCGCCACCGAAACCCGTGTACATCGACTATTGGCCGCCTGGCGTGGGCTACCGGGGCGTATGTCTTCTGCTTCGACGGGTCGAACGCAGCTGCAACACCATGCACACAGATATG
The DNA here is from genome assembly GCA_001578225.1 of Pseudocercospora musae. NCBI lineage: Eukaryota > Fungi > Ascomycota > Dothideomycetes > Mycosphaerellales > Mycosphaerellaceae > Pseudocercospora > Pseudocercospora musae. Next base: position 11,942 of record LFZO01000500.1, read on the forward strand.
CGGGCGTGGGCGCGGGCTCGCGCGCACTGAGGCCAATGGTCCTCGCAGCTGCCAAGTTGCTCGCCATACCGCTCGCGAGCGCAGCGCCAACTCCATTCAAGTTGGTTGCGAGGCATCTGCATATATTAGAGGCCGACGAGGACCTGCCCAAGGACGCCGAAGACCCGTCGTTATGGATTTACCTGGGCGTGGCCATCGCGCTTGTGTTGCTCGGAGGTGTCTTTGCGGGCTTGACCATTGCGTTGATGGGACAAGATGAGACATATCTGCATGTGATTGCGACCAGCGGAGAGGGCAGCGAGAAGCGGCACGCTACGAAAGTGCTGAACCTACTGAAGAAGGGCAAGCATTGGGTCCTGGTCACCTTGCTGCTCTCGAATGTTATCACCAACGAGACGCTGCCCATCGTCCTGGATCGAAGCCTGGGAGGTGGGTGGCCTGCAGTGGTTAGCAGCACTGTCTTGATTGGTAAGTCTTCTCAAGAATTGTTTCCGAGAGCCGGCACAGTGTACTAATGTGTGCGTGCTTCTAGTCATCTTTGGTGAAGTCGTGCCACAGTCCATCTGCGTACGCTATGGCCTTTCTATCGGAGCCTATTGCGCGCCACTGGTCATCGTTCTCATGTGGATCATGTGCCCTGTCGCGTGGCCGACAGCAAAGCTGCTGGACCACCTGCTTGGAGAAGATCACGGCACGATGTACAAGAAGGCTGGTTTGAAGACGCTGGTGGCACTGCACAAGACGCTGGGAGCTGGGGCAGGAGAACGATTGATGGAGGATGAGGTGACCATTATCAACAGCGTGCTGGATCTCAAGGACAAACCAGTCGGCGACATCATGACACCCATGCAAGACGTCTTCACCATGAGCGCCGACACCGTTCTGGATGAGAGGATGATGGACACCATCCTGTCGCAGGGATATTCGCGTATACCCATCTACGCACCAGACAACAACCGCAACTTCATCGGCATGCTCCTCGTCAAGATCCTGATCACTTACGATCCAGAAGACTGCAAACGCGTTCGCGACTTCGCGTTGGCAACCCTTCCCGAAACAGCACCCCACACCTCGTGCCTTGACATCATCAACTTTTTCCAGGAAGGAAAGAGCCATATGGTGCTCGTCTCGGATTTCCCAGGCCAAGACAGAGGAGCACTCGGCGTTCTCACCTTGGAAGATGTGATCGAGGAGCTGATTGGAGAGGAGATCATTGACGAGTCGGATGTCTTCATCGACGTTCATAAGGCTATCCGGCGTATGGCACCCGCTCCGAAGACACGCTTCCCTAGCAGGACCCGTGATGTTGTGGAAGATGATGACGGCAAGGAAGCGGACGAGAACGAGCCTTTGATCAAGAAGGACACCACGGAATCGCGGAAAACAAGTCTCGCCAACGGCCAGGCCACATTCTTGATGCGTAGGAGGTCAAGTGCGGCGTCTGATTCCACTCGCGATAGGTCTGTTCCGGTGCGCAAGAACACCGCAGAGATCAGAGAGCATCTCAAGCGTCTTGGACCGAGCAATGCCGCAAGTAAACCGAAGCCCACCAAGTTCACCAGCGTCAAAATCAAGCCCGGAGTTGGAACCATCCCGGAGAACCAGCAGACTACTACGGGAATCGACTCTGGCGCAGGAGAAGCCCGACCAGGCACCGCACCTAACCAAGCGACAGTTGATGAGGCCGTTGAAGCTTTGAGGTCGGGTTCGCGCGGCGCTTCTGGTGGAGCCGCGGCAGTCTACGGGACTATGGACACGCCTCCAACAAGGCCGAGAGGTATGAGTGGATCTGAACAGATGAGTGCGCAAGAAGCGAGCCGGATAGCCAGGGACAATACCTCTGTGCCGCCCGAAAACCGGATACCGCAAGAACATGGCTCCAGTCAAACCCAGCGATCGTCACAACAGCAGGAGCAATCGCAGGACAAGAAATGGCAGGGAGATAGCACGCCACCAAACGAGACAAACGCAAATTCGCCATCACCACTGAAGCTGACGCCCGAACTACCAGAAAAGTTGGTTATCGGTGGTTCTGCAGCAGCTGAAGACGATCACGATCAACTTGGTGATATGCAGTCGAGCTACCCTAGTAAGAAGCGAATGACTGCGCGATCCGGTTCGATCACAGAAAGCACCATTGAGGTCGGCGGCATGAAGAAAGTCGTCCTCGAGACCACATCTAGTAGTGAAGATGGTCACGAGGAGACAGTCAGCCAGTCTCGCCAAAGTTCTAATGCTCAGGGCTCAAAGGACGAAGAAAACGATGAGAAAGACTCTGGTAGCGGCGATCACGAAGCAAACGGCGAGAGCAGCAGCAAGAAGAAACGGAAGAAGCGTGGTAAAAAGAAGAAAGGTGGAGATTAGTTGTCACCTCTAACGCACGAGGAGAGCGACGACGATCAAGGAACTCTCCTCGGATCTATTACTACCTCAGGCAGTTCTACCAGCTCCTCAACCAATACCAGCACCCATCAGCGACATGGCAGCACCGTCAGCATTAGCAGCGCCAACGGCGTTCAGATCCATAAGCTCCAAGCAAGATGGTATGAACAGCAGCAATTCCGCGTGGGAGGGAGTCTTGCCGATCAATGCGCACATTATGCATATATGGAACAGTATCAGACTGTAGGTGGAAGGGTTTCCACCTGGTAATCGCAGAAAGTATGTTTGTATGTTGTTGCATAGTAACTTGAGCGGAGAGAGAGTGTGTGTGCTACCACTACAGACAGAGCAAACAGAGCAGAGGAAAGAAATGGGAAAGCATGTACGGCTTGCGTCTTTCGTCCTGGCAAATTTTATCCGTTGCGGAAGGATTCGTTCGACTCTCGATTCGGTAACTGCTTGTAGTCGCCAGAGCGTCAGCATCTCTTGCCCTCCAAGTGATCCACGCTGAACTGAACTGTTCGAGAGCAACATGCTTTGAGGCGAGGTCGGACAAAATCGAGTCTTCAAGGAACGAATGCACGAGTTGTTCGTCTCGTACTGTTGTGTTCTCTGCTCGGCAAAACAGGGTGTAATCATAGCATACCAAATGCTTTTGCGCTGGTGGGTTCTGGACTTACCGTGCGCTTTTCAATGTCATGCAAATCGAGCAAGCATGTGCTGGCTGCAAAGCTATCTACTTCAAGATTCTACAGCTACCTTCTATATCTACAAGACATGCCCACCTCCGAGTTCGCTTGCTGTGCGTTGTGTGACCTTTATCAGTTCGAGTGGTTATGAGCCATCGCGGTCACGCAAGGAGGAGAAGTGCAATCCTCGCAGGCCCAGCCCCGTTCGTATTCGAGAAAGCAGGTGAGTAGATGTGTGAGAGGATGAGGAGGTATGAGAGAGGATGAGCGATCGATGGATTCGATTCGGGCAACGCCTTGGTCTGCTCGGCGCTCAACGCTCGCGTGAAAATATATATATATCATGGGCCTTGGAATGGAGTTGTACATATTGTGAAGAGAGCGTGGATCGTCATGATTCTATGCATACACGACAGAGCAAGTGGGTTACATTGGTGGGCAGAAAGTCATGTCGTGATCGCTGACCTCAACGAATCAGTGGGAAACTGCTGCGTTGAACCCCTACACCTCCTTCACCTTCACTCTTGGCGACTTCTTCAGGACACTTTCGCTGTCTTGGAAAACATCTCCGGTTCTCTCGTTCAAGAGATCTTTGGCATGATACTCGTTTTCGATGATCTCGGCTTCTCCATGATCGTGTGGATTCAGCGACTTGGAGCTAGCCTTTTCGCTGAGCCGTGTATCTAGCGACCGATATCTGATGGGCTCTTGTAAGACATCCGAGCTTGGCTTAGACCTGGCCGGTCTCCTCGGTTTTTGTGGCTTTATCTCGAGCCCATAATTTGTGTCGAGCCCATAATTCTCAGGGATTGACCATTCGGGATTGTTGATGCGCCAGTCGTACCGATAGTCGTGGCTGTAAGCTGGCACTTTCCTGATTTGAGGTGAAGAGTAGGAGACAACCCCGGGATAGCCATGGCTTTGTGATCGCAGAGATCCGTAACTATGAGTATTGATTGTTGAAATTGCCGGATTTTTTGTCGGGTTGTGGTACACGAATGTCGACATTGGAGGACGCGGAGGGATATGGTAGTACTGAGGATATCCGATCTCGCGCAGAATGCGTCCTTGGTATATGGGTGCCGCTGAGATATGAGGCTGCGAACGCTTTGGAGTGACGTGGCGCGGTGACGGCGTTACTGAAGAAGCAGAATTCTGTCTGGGCAGAACCACCGGTCGTGGAGGCCTGATGATCCCGTTATTTTTCAGAACGGGGACGTGGTTGAGGCTGGAAGAGAGGAACGATTCTAATTGCTTCTCGACGTCAAAGATCAAATGAATGAACGCTGCACGGCGATTAGCGCCCCAGTTGGTGGAAACAATGCTATGTTTGATCTTGCTCCCATCCTCCATCATGACAGCTAGAGAGGCGCGGTACGCGATCGCTTCGTTGTAATGAATTCGTGGAAAGAAAAGGTCAATGCGGTTCGAGCTGATTGTATGAAAGCCGTTCGAAGATAGGACCAGGAGAGCAGATTCTGTTGAAGTCGTAAGCAAAATGGTTCATGCATGTGGAACCGTGTGGCAATGAGTGCAAAGAACATACTGATAAACCTCCACCTATCTGTTGTGCTTTTGAACACATCCCAGCCGACTGGACCATTATGGCCGGGATTACCTCCTCGCGGTTCGACATAGTCGATAGCGACAGGCAGACAGAGATCCAGAGAGCGCTCCGCGGGATTTGGCCACTCAGACATTGAGATCTCATCATGTGCGTTATTGCGCTCGATGAGTGCCAGATAAGCTTGCTTTCTGGACCGTCTGGTGCGGTCTTCAGCAGCTTGTTCGGGTGCTGCCAGTGTTGCGGCGCTCGCTGCAGCTTCCTCTTCCTCAGACGGTACCACATCTTCTGCATCCTGTTCCTTGCTGGGGAAGCATCCCATGGTGGCCGAGTGCCAGCGCAGGCGAGTGGGAAAGCAATTTCGCTATGATCAGGAGAGCGAGTGCAGTGACAACGAGATCATTGAATACGCCTGTGTGCGGAGGCTGTGTGCGGAGCATTTCGGACATGGCCATGGAGGAGGAGCAGCGTGATTATTTGAGTTCTCATCAACCATACAACTCTGCTGACCACCTTTCATCTTGAGTTGAAGATTCGTCCAATTCTTTCGCCCACAAACCTTAAGCTTGCGAGAACATCGGGTCGCCCGCGACTTCGCTGCCACATAAGGGCACAATATGCTGCAACACCGAACACAGGCAGCAATGCCACGATGCCCATGCCTTCTAGTAGAACTTCCTTCTGCCGATTGACCGCTTTGATCACGTCTGAATAGCGCTGGTTGCTGAAGCTGACCCGGCTGTACTGCGTTGCGAAGCCAGTGCTTGGCAAATGATCCGAGAGAAACTCCTCGATCTTCTTGCGGAGTAAGTTGATCTTTGATGTTACACCCGCGCGCATGTCCCAAAAGTTGGCAAGAGACAGATCATTGATCGCGTGTGCATCGGCCAGCCGCTCCGCATTGTAAGACTCCAGTGCTTTAGCACGGCCATCGGGAGTCATCGGATGTGCGTCGAGGTGTGAGAAGAGCACGCGCACGTCTTCCAGACCAGCATTCATTCCTTGCCCGTAGAATGGTACCATGGCATGAGCTGCATCGCCCAGAATCACACCGGTCGACCCAAATTTATGCGGCGCGCACTTGATGCTGACCAGTGGAAGATGTGGATTCTTGCCAAATTGTTCCTTGATTGACTCGGGCCCAATCAGGTCAACGGCACCGGGGAAATGTGCATTGAAGAAGAGCTCGATCTGCGATGGGTCTTTCTCCAGTGCTTCAAAGTCCGCCGCGGGTGCAAAGAGCGTGGATGTGAAAGTTTTGTCAACACTCGGAATGGCGATGAACATCTTGTCCTTTCCAGGCCATATATGCAGATGGTTCGGACTGGTCCTGAAGCCGTCCTTGGCCGACGGCGTCTTACTGGAAGTGTCGTCCGCTGGAGGAATTTGAAACTCGCACCAGAGAGTGTCAATGTATGTCTGCTGATAGTCTAGGCGGACGAACTTCATCATGTGGAAGCGGACAGCGCTGTGGGCGCCATCACAGCCGATCAGAAGATCGAATTCGATCTCTATCTCGTCCGGGCGACCTGGCCGACTGCTGGCGCGCGTGCCGTCTTCCAACGCACTTGCTCGTCTCGACGGGCCTTTCTGCTCCAACCATGCAAGCCGTCGCTTGAAGTCAACACCAGTCAATTTGTGATTGAATCGTAGCCTGACGTTTGACAAAGACTCGAGCTCGTCCAGAAGCCGCCCGTTGAGGTCGCCACGGTCTACTGCATTGATATATCGGCCATGAACATCATAAAGCTGAGCTGCTTCGGTCAAGGCTCCACGGCGGTCTTGGCTGTGAATCATGCGACCATACATGGGAATCGTCTGGTTCAGAATTGCCGCCAGCAGACGGTCAGAATTCGATTGTCGCAGGGCATTGATGCCGCGTTCGGAGAGGGCCAAGTTGATGCTCTTGGTGAAGTTGAGAGGAGTCGTGGATGCATCTCGGAGATCTTTGCCCTGTCAGCTGAAGGCCGGACAGGCACAACGAGCCGTGAACGATATACCTGCTCGGAGATCGTAGACCTCGACATCCCAGCCGCGTCTCGCCGCATAAAGACCCGCCAAAGCACCCACAGGACCGGCGCCGATGATCACGCATTTGGTATTCTTCTTACCCTCAGCCATGACCCGCAGATGTGCCTTGTGAGAGTCGCAATTTGGCGTCGGTGGTCATTGCCTGAGCATGTAATCGTTGAATCAAGGTATTGAAAATGACGACTCTGCGTCCTATGACCCGACGAGTTTTCTTATGTTTAATAATGAGATTCTAGACTGGGACAGCCTGACTGATGCTGTCATGGAAATTGTCATCTCAGTCGCTGCGCCGAGCCGAGCCTCCCTCCCCGCCGACCCGACTCCGACAACCGACGGAGCTCGATCTTCGAAATGCGCCTCGCTGAGAAACGAAGACATGCTATATCACAATCGCGGATGCTAGACATCGCCTCACCTTGCGAAATCCAGGAACAACAGCCCAGGCAAACCCACTTGCCTTCAGCATAAGAAAGTCCATCCCCATACCACTGAACTGAGATACGCGACACGACTATCGATTCCTCCCTAATTACTGCCAGCTGAGTGATCGACATGGATCAGGCGCCTGCGAAGGAGACCACGGTCGCAAAGGTCGCAAAGTGCGAAGGCGCGGACTGCGAAAACGATGCAGGCACACTGCTGTGTCCGACATGCCAGAAGATCGGGAAGAATTCATATTTCTGCGGTCAAGATTGCTTCAAGAGAAATTGGGTAGGTCAGTGGTCTGGTCCACACTATAGTAGGCGGCAGAGATACGGCCATGTAGCGTATTGAAGTGCACTAGAACGGCACTGACATGAGGTAGGCTGAACACAAAAAGCTTCACAAAGCACAGAACAGTATGCTCTCTAAAGTCCTTCCGCCAAAAGTGGTGTCCTTACCAGACGCAGATGGCCACTTCAACCCGTTTCCCACCTATCCATTTACCGGTTCACTGAGACCCGTCTATCCCCTCTCTCCAAAGCGAACACTGCCAGATAAGATACCACGACCGGATTACGCAGGCAATGGTATTCCCAAAGGCGAGCAGGTAGGACCTTTCGTGGCGCAGTCCTAGAAGATTGAAGCTGATGTTTCACAGGTATTTGTAGGACGCAACAAGATCAAGATTCTCACGGAGAAGGAGCAAGATGGCATGCGAAAAGTATGCCGACTTGCACGCGAAGTGCTTGACATTGCAGCTCGAGCCGCCAAGCCGGGAGTGACTACAGACGAGATCGACCGGATCGTGCATGAAGCATGTATAGAGCGTGATGTCAGTATACACCGTCCAATTGCACCCATCCAATCACTACTGACATGCGAAAGTCTTATCCCTCGCCACTCAATTATTGCCACTTCCCCAAATCAGTCTGCACAAGTCCTAACGAAGTCATCTGCCACGGAATTCCCGACCACCGACCTCTCAAAGACGGTGACATTCTCAATATTGATGTTACACTCTACCACAATGGCTTCCATGGCGATCTCAACGAGACCTATTACATTGGCGATTCCGCAGCACAAAACCCGGACAACGTTCGCGTGACGGAAGCCTCCCGTGACTCCCTGGACGAAGCCATCAAGCTTGTTAAGCCTGGCGCCTTGTTCCGCGATTACGGCAATACGATCGAGAAGGTCGCAAAGGAGCGAAACTGTCAGGTCGTCAAGACTTACTGCGGCCATGGAATTAATCAGCTCTTTCACTGTGCACCGAATGTTCCTCATTACGCCAAGAATAAGGCTATCGGAGAAGCTAAACCGGGTATGTGTTTCACGATTGAGCCGATGATCACTCTTGGTAGTTACAGAGACCAGACCTGGCCGGATGACTGGACGTCTGTCACGCGGGATGGCAGTAGAACGGCTCAGTTCGAGCACACACTTCTTGTCACTGAGACAGGCGTGGAAATACTAACTGCGAGGTCGGAAGACTCGCCTGGTGGAAAGGTGTCGATGCCAAAGGGGTATGCCGCAGATGGATCGAAAATCGAGGTCAATGGCAATGCATAATAAACTTCAGCCAGCTACGCAGCAGCATCAATACTGGCAGGGCAGCGGAAGCCTTTCGCCCCTCGGGTTAAGAGTAAAAGTACAGGTTCCCAGCGATCATGCCACGTTGTATCGACGAATCGAAAGCTGCAACACCACCATATGTGCCTTGCAGTACACATTAGATCACGTCGCCTGATCCTGAGTTCCAATGACCTGGCCGATCCCTTTGCAGGTCCCGTAGGTGAAAGGTTCGACTACCGTTGGGCTTTGTGTCTTGGTGGCGCTCCAAATCTTGGTGAGAGCAAGAGCAGCCGCACGCACAGATTGGACAGCCACAGCGACCGTTGCCTCTAAGTCCTAGTTGCGTCGCAGTACGAGTTTTCAAAAGGATGGCTTGTCAAATAGGCACCTTGCGCACTAGGTTTCTAGCCGTTTAGCATATGTAAGAAGCCGCGAATAGCGCTGTTTTAGCGGCGGCAAGTGAATAATTAGAATAACGGCTTATAAGAGCTTGCGTAGCCAATTTAGTAGCGTTTCTCGATCGACTACTTAGTAAGCAACGGAGGTACTAAGAAGCGCTAGGGGTCTTAGACCTTACTATAATTAGTACTATAGACTAGATATCTATTACTATAGTATACTATAGCGGAATACGACTCGGACGGCTCTTTAACTAATAGCGAACTTAACGAGGATATAATCGCTATCTATAGTAGAATACTAGTAATAACTATAGCGCTACTAGCTTCCGAGGTCGATAATCTACTAGATCTAGCTATTCGCCGAGAGGGTAAGACTAAGCGTAAATACTAGTATAGATAGAGCCGTAGTAACAAGCTATATAAATTACTACGTAAGTATCTAAGAGATAAGCAATAGTTACTAGAGATATATCCTAATACTAACTTCGAGGATAACTTCTACTTTAGTAAACAATAAGTAATAGAATTGGCCGAGTTACTAGATATAGGGTCGATTAAGCTACCTAAGCGTATACGCTACGATCTAGTAATAGTACTATATATCGTTTATAGAAGGCTTAGTAATCTAGATTATTAACGTAACTTAAGCTAGATCTTTAGTTATAGTAATAGCTAGATTAGTTAGGTCTTTAATACCGCCTATACTTAATTAGTAAGACGTTAGAAGGAGCGATTAGTATAGGACTTTAATTAGTTAAGTAAAGCCTACCTATAGCGAATAGCTATTATAGTTACTAGATTAATTAATATAGAATACGTCTTCGGATATATCGATAGTATCCTATAGAAGTACTATAGACCGATATATAACTAGTAGCCGTTCTATAATAGATATAAGTACTTCTATAGACTTAAATATTAAGGTATTATCCTTCCGGATAGTATAATATTGCTATATAGTCTAGTACCTAGCTTATATAGGAATATAATACTAATACTAGAAAGTAGATTTAATAAGGTCTAGAAGTCGTATTTCGAGCCGCCTAGATAGCCGCTATAGCTCTTCGAAGAGCGGGTATTCCTATATAGTAATTAAGTATATAATGTCGCCGATAGTATAATAGGGAGCTAGAAAACCGTAAATAGCGAGTTTCGTAATACCGACGAGGCTATAGCCGTAAAAGAGATAAGTACTATCCGCTAGTTAGTCGAATAGGGCTTCGTAGAGATTATTAATAACTTCGAGTTAATAAAGTACTTCTATAGGCTCCGAGTTAAGTTAATACCGGTCGGAGCAATATATATCGTTACTACATTGCTTACTAATTGCCTTACTTATTATCGTAGCGAGAATAAAATTAGTTACCTATATAAGTTAAAGCCTCCGAGTACGCGTAAGTATCTTACTAACCTACTACCTATAATACCTATAGCTCTAACTAACGACGGCGACCTTCTACGCTATAGTAGGTACTTCGGAGTAGGTATTTAAGTAGGTAAGGAGGTATTCGATAGCGGTACTTCGTTTAGTTATAGTCGGATAGTCGTACTAGGCTATAAGACTAACGAGATTAAGGTTCTTAACTTATCGAGAGAAGATTAAATTAGGAGATAGAGGTTAGATAGATAGATATAGGTATTCCTATACTAGTACGTAATATATTATATAAGATACTTTATAACTTTAAATATAATAATAATATTAGTAATTCTATATACTTTTCTATACGCTATATTCTTTAGTATACGGCGCGTATTATCGTCTAAAAACGGACGAAAACAAGTAATACGTTATTACGTAGCGAATTATAGAAAGTCGAAGCCTACTTACTAAGTAATAAAAGCTTAGCTTTTCGTATTACCTAGGGTTATATACTATAATACCTATCCTATATTACGATTCCCTTACCGCCGTTAATACGGCGTTCGTCGTTCGAGCTCCGACTCTACGATTTTATATAGTATAGAGAATATTAGTACTCTTATACTAAACGAAACTATAATTTCGAAGAGATACTCGTAAAAGAATATATCGACTAAGTAATTATAATATTCTCGATAACAAGAATACGACAATTGCTTTACCCTAAGCTTAACCTAACCCTAACCCTAACCCTAACCCTAACCCTAAGGGTAATATATTAATTATCTACGAGAATACCTCCTTATCGAGGGTATTAAGGTCTACGAAGCCGTCGCTATCGTCGTCGTAGTCTAGTAGGTCTATTTAACTATCTATAAGACCGTTAGAAGGAAGCTCTATTTATAATAAAGATAAGGGTCTTAATAGTAACGAAGTAGTTATCGTTACCTATAGAGCCTAGATACTAGACTAGACTATATTAATTTAACGTATTATCTTTAACTTAACGTCTCTTACTATAGCGCTTATTATAGCGGACAAGTCGCTTATATCGCTTATATATCTAGTAGGACTTAGTATACTCGGAGCCTCGCTAGCGGCGCTAATAATAGAGATACTTAAAGACTCTAATAGCGAGCTAATTCTACGTCTTAAGCTACGGCCCTTAGCTAGTATTCTTAGTATATTAAATATAGGCAATAGTATCTCCTTTAGTATAGCTCCTTATACCTATAACCCTCGCTAAAGCCGTTTAGACTCGAAGTCTAAACGACGACGCTTAGTAAGCTAAGTAGTATTACTATCGATAGTACTTAGCGTCGATAAGTCGATAACTTCTACTCGATAAATAGGCGTTATTAGAATAGCTAGATTTAATACTACTAGAGCCGCTACTAGAGCTATTACTACTAGAGCCGTTACTACTAGAGCCGTTACTACTAGAGCTAGAGCCTAACTACTATTACTACGCTAAGAGAGTATCGATAGTATAGTATTACGTATATTCTCGGTAGAGCTATTAAATGCCTTTAACTCCTTAGTATTTAAGACCTTCTCGTACTATACTTTATCTAGTCGAAATAGTATCTCTATAGCTTTATCGAGAAGTTAATATTATAGTATCTCTATAACGATAACTCCGGAAGCTCTATTAAGAGGCCTTCTAGTAATTACTCGGCGCTTAATTATTACATAATAAGCCCTTACTAGATCGCTAATAAGAGGCTTATTAGTAGGCTAAGTAGTAGTAATAATAGACTTAAAGCTATTATTCTAGTTACGTACTTTGCTAGTTACTCGCTTATAAGCTATAGTAGCGCTAACTTTAGTAAGAGTAAGCTTACTAGCCGCCGAGATATAGCTATTACTATTAAGTCGAGTATTGCTATATTCCTTAGTAACGGTAGCGGCGATAATATTATCTTAAGAAGGTCTAGTATTAACTAACGTTTAACTACTAGTTTAAGTACTAATTAGCGTAGAAATAGACTCCTTAATTAGCGCGGATATTGGCGTAGAGATAGGCTCTACTAGCGTAGAGATAGGCTCTACTAGTATAGGAACGACCGTTATATTTACTTTATAGGCCTAACTAGCTACTAAGCGATAGATCGTTAGACTATTAAGTAATATAGTCGGACTATATAGCGTAGGTTAACTATAATAGTTCCTAAATATAGCTAGTAGCGTATAGAAGGGGGGCCCTAAGCGAGGGTATAGATCGCTCTACGAGAAGGTATAATATAGGTTAAGAAGTATAGTAATAGATAGTAGGATAGGTCGAGGGATAATAGGAACGGCTATAATACTAAGAAGCTTTAAATAGGAGGTATTTACTAACAAATCTAAGCTACTAAGTACTTTCCGTATTCTCGGAAGCCTAATATATGCCTCTCTCGAGGTATAGACCTAGTTCTAATTACATTACTCCCTTTCCGAGATATCTATAACTTATCCTATAACGGCTCCTAGAGTAATTATACGTAGGCTACTAGACCTATATAACTATTAGTAGCCGCCTAGCGACCTTCGCATACCTCTTACTAAACTCTCCGCTATTATATATATAGATAGGGGATATATAGTAGCTAGTATATAATAGGTACTATACTAGTAGTAGAGGAATTTAATAAAAGCCTAGGATAGGGTTTAAGCTACTACGCTAAGCACTTAGTATACTCTTTTACTTAACTATTAACGGCCTAGCGTAGGGTTTAATTAGCGTATTTGCGATTATATAAGCGTATATAGTTAACTATACGAGCTCGTATAGTTACCTATACTTTTATTTACTTAATCCTTTACGTATAGATAACTATACCGAGCTTATTCATATGCTAGTAGACTAGTGTATGCCACTGCCGCGTGCACGGAGCGTAACTGCCAATTCAAACCTTGTGCGCAAGGTGCCTAATATTCCTGTATGTGGTAACAGCGTTCAATGGAGAGCGCTTCGGCCCGGCAGGGCGGTAGGATTACTGTACCCGCAAACGCCGGGCTCTCATTTCCGCTCCCGAATTTGAACGGTTGCAACGTGATGGAACCTCAGACGACTCCTCCGTAGCATTTATGATACCACAGTGTCTGTGTTCCTTCAACGCAGAACTTCTAAGTCCCTATATACCTTCATTGATCGCTCCTTGAAAACACTGCCGTGCATACAACCAGCCTCGCCATATTACCGCAGACCCACGACGGAAGCGATGCGTCCACGATCTCTGCACAACAGAACTTGATATTTCTCGACAAAGCCTACCACTGCAGCGCTTTGGAACAGTACGAACACTCACAGCCTCTTTCTAGAAGGCGGAATTTGCGAGTCCTGGGGCTGCCCACGCATCGGCAACCGCTTGATCCGAGAATGAGCTGGACACTGGATGGAGTCTATCAATTGGGAGATTAATACCACACGCATCGGGTATCTCTAAGACCGCGGGCTCTAGTGGCACAGATGTTCTGTGCAATATTCGCCACCGAGACATGGATCCTGTACTTCAAGAGGAGGGTTGCCCATCAAGGAGCTGCCTCTATGCAGAGTTTAGCTTACAGAAACATTCTGGGACAGGGTGCACTACACTTTTGCCTCGTCTGCTCTCGAACTCAGAAGAAGCACGGGCACTAGGGTATTCAGCATTGCGCCTGCGGCATATGCTATTCGAGCTACGGACATTCAATTCAGTCTTCCTCCATTCACTCACAACCGACTGCTTTAGGATTCATGTTCTGTTTTGGTTCATGACGCACGATACCAGGCCCTTGGGAATTGGACCTAGACCGGCTTGGGCACCTGTATAGAGTTCAACTCGACTAGCGTCTTCCTCCCGGAGGTTTCGAAGGCTCTTTATTAGCTTCGACATAACCAGGCCAGTCCCCAGCGCGCGGACGACGGGCCCAGCTTGGCTGCCCATTTACCCATTGGGTCGTCTACTACTACACAACGCAGATTACGTAGAGGAAATCTTCTTGCTATACGTCATAGAAGATTTTGCCACAAACATGGTCGGCTCGATTAGGTCGGTCGCTCTCTGCCTTATCCTAGGCTTCTTTAGGACTTCTTCCCTCGTAGGCTCGGGGGTTCGAGCTATACGTACAACGGGGTTTCGAGAGTAGACTAAACGTAAAATGGCTAAATAGGAGGCAATATACCCTTTTCTATTATATTTAATATATAGTATTTTAGTTATAATCCTTTTCGACTATATCTAATATATAGTACTTGAATTTTATATTCTATATTTTCTAAATTTCTAAAACTTCTAAAAAAGAGGAATATTTAGAGTCTAGAAATATTAATTTTTAGAGTTTAATAGTTAGAGATTTTTAATTTTTATAATATTAATATTTCTAAATAATAATATTATCTATCTAATTAAAATATATCTAACTCCTAGGCTAAGGCGTAAGCGCCTATAAGTATAGAAGATATAAGTATAACTCTCTAGAAATAATAGAGTAACGATAGTCCTAAGGAAAGATAGAGGAAGGAAGGGATCTAGCCTCTATCCTAAAGCTAAGCTAAGGGACAACTTCTACCTAAACTAGGCCCTAAAGGCCTAAAAGACTAGCCTAACTAGCTAAAAACGAACGGAAATATATAGAAGAACCTTTAGTATAGATCCTCTATACTTCCTTAGTATAGTATTCTATCTATTTTCTCCTAGCCCTCCTTATAGCTTTAATCCTTTATATATACTCCTTAGTCTAGTAGGGCTACGAAAAAGTAGATAGTTTTCTCTCTAGTATAAAGGCCTTAACTATTTCCTAGATCCTATTTAATATTTCCTTAGCTAGCCTATCTAGTTACTCTAGTATATCTATAGGGGTTTCTATTACTATAGGTATCTACTTATCTAGCTCTTCCTTAATACTTTACTAGTCTATCTTCTTCTAGTTTAGGCTTAGGGGATTAGGGGCTTGTTCTATAGCCTTTAGGTTAATAGTTATCCTAATAGGGAGGTAATCTAATAAGGACTCTAGGTTATTATTTTATCTATATTCTAGGACTCTCTAGCTAATAGGATTGCTTATATATACTAGATCTATAGTAGAGGTAGATAATCTTACTATCTATATAGTAAGTCCTTTAGGAGTTAGTAACTCTATCTCTAATATCTATATTCCTATAATAAGGATATCTACTAGAAACCTATAGCTAGGGATAAAGTCCTATCCCTATATTAGGTAGTAAAGGTTAAAGTCTCCTACTACTATATACTATATATCTCCTTAGATTAGTTTAGGAAGCTACTCTAGAGATCCTAGTTATCTACTACTAGTAGATCTAGGAGAAGGATTATATATATAGTATATATTAAGTAGGCCTTACTTAGTTTTTATCTAGATACTTATACTATCCTACTATACTCCTAGATAGTTTAGGATAGTAGCCTTCTATATAGAGGTATAGATCCTTTTACTAATATAGATATAGGTCCTCGGTTTTCCCTTAGCTTTACTAATAACTATATAGTAGTTTGGGTTATTATATATGCCTAGGAGGCTACTAAATAGGTTTAGCTATAGCTCTTATACTACTAGAACGTAGTAGAGCCTTAGGTCTACTTAGGCTAGGAAATGCTTCTAAACTCTATCTTTACTTTTATTAATATTATACTATATAATAGTAAGTAAGTCTAGTTCTATTATTCTTTAGTTTCTATATCGTCCTTACCTAAACTATCTATTTTGCCTTAATTGCTCGGTTCTAGTATAAGTAGGAGTTTAGCCTAGCTTATATTAGCTACTACCTTATATAGGTCTATTAGTCGCCCTAGAGTATAGGCTCTTTTCTCTTATAGTTATATCTAGGCCCTAAAGGTAAAGAAGTTAAAGGATCTCTTCTTTCTAGTAAGGATAGGGTTTATTATTTCTTAGTCTATATATCCTAGTAGGCTTTATAGTCTATTTAGTATAGCTTTCTATTTTACTTATACTCTAGCTAGGTATTTCCTTAACTATACTATATATTTCCTTATATAGTAGATATATTTTATGATATTTCTATTAGCCTTATACTCTCTCGTACTATAGTTTCTAAGTTTACTATATATTAGCTATATACGAAGGATTAGTTATAGTTTCTAGCTATATATCTATACTACTAGTAGCTATAGTATTATAGTATCCTATATATTGTCTAGAATAGCTCTATAGATAGTATCTAGTAGTTCTAGATAAGGCCTTATTTAAGGGCTTTATTTACTTATACTAGGAATTCTAGCTATATTATAAGGGAGGAGTACTTCTTCTCTCTTCTATCTCTCCTAAGCTAGACTATCCTTATAATTTTTAGTCCTAGATAGTAGAGCTAGTTCTATCTCTAGAGCTCTATCTCTATTATATCTAGCTTATAGCTTATAGGTACTCTATATACTAGGATTATATAACTCTTAACTATTATTTTTACTAAGTAGCTTAGGACTATAGTCTACTCCTTATCTATCTTAAGTTACTCCTTTTCTCCTTTTCCTACTAGATAAACTTAAACAACTCTAGTCTTACTAGCTCTTACTACTACTACTACTTTATTCCTAATTTAGGTAGTAAGCTTCTTACTTATAAAACGGCTAATCCTTTCTTTTTCTTTCTTATTGTCTATATATAAGGTAATATAGTTAGATTAGTTAAGGAATACTTAGGGATTACTATCTTACTAGTAGATCTTTAATACTATTTCTATATAGGTCTTTAGGCCTAGACTCTAGGTCTTTTATATCTATTATATCGTCTCCTTTATAATACTTCTAATCTTATTAACTTCCTAGTATTTTATTGCTTTAAGAGCCTCTAGGAGCTTAGCGACTATTATTCTTATAGCCCTTAGTAAAGTATCTTTATCCTTTACTATCTTTCCTATCTAAGTAACTATATATTCCTATTCCTCTTTCTTTCTCCCTTCTTCTCTCTATTCTTATCTTATATCTTGTTTATATTCTCTATCCTAATAAGATAATAGTCTATTATAATAGATAAGAAACCTATTACTAAATATATTTAAAAGCGATATAAGAAGGTCTAAAGGGAATATAGAAGATTATTAGGGACTAGGTATATAGTAATGTATAGAATATCTACTTAACTAATAACTTAGTAGGTAGTAGAACTAACAAGTGCCTCCTAAAAGGATTGTATAGTATACTAGGTTAAAAAGACTATGCGAGTTACGTATATCTAGCATATATCCCTAACGCGTACTACTTAGTATACTTAGGGCTTAGTAAGAGACCTTACCTTATCGAGGTCCTTACAATTATTTCCTTTCTCCTAGTATAGTTATCCCTAGCTATAGACAAACCTAACTCCCTATTAAGCTATCCTATCTACGTATTCCCTTACGCCTCTAGTACTTTAAATATATATCGCGTATATTGCTACCTCGGGTAGCTAGTTACTACGCGAAAACTCTTCGTTATTATATAGTAGAATTCTTATATTCTACTAGTAACGTTACTAGGTAGGTCTAGTATATTCCTAAGAACGTATTAATTATTATTATTAGTAACTAGATAGCCTATATATAAGTAGTATCTATAGTCTATCTAAAAACTTCCCCGATTTCTAAGCTTTCTACTAGTACTACGCTAGTATCTCGCTAGTACTACGCAAGCTCTCCTTATACTCTAACTAACAAATTTCTATACCTCTCTAAGTATAGACCTAGCTAGTACCCCGCTTGCGTCCTACAAGCATAGTCCTACTAGTCCTACTATCCTAGTTATAGCTAGTAAGAGATTTAGACCTAATATAGAGGATTGTAGTAGATACTTTCTATATATAACTACTAATAGTAAGAATAATTCCTATATACGCCTTATACGTACCTCGTAACTAACTTGCTATAGAGGATCTAAATAATATATATATTAGGGACAATATATATCCTACTACTAAGAGGAAGTACTAGAGATATACTAAGGGGCACTACCCCTATAAGCTAGTTATAGTACTATACCTCGTCGCGCTACTCTAGTATATATATATAGCTTGCGCTAAGTATAATACTTATAATATTAACGATCCTAAGTACTTTAGGGATCTCGCCTAAGTATAGCTAGATCTCGATAAGATTAAGTAGCGCCTAGACGTATACGTAGACTATACGAATCGCTTCCTCTTTATATACGTTACGTCTACTAACTACCTAGCTTTTCTATAGGTTAAGAAATCCCTTAATAGCTACTACTATAATAAGAACAAGATTACTAGTAATAGTATACCCCTTAAGCGTATCTATAGCGCTAGCGTCGCGCTAGCTACTACTAATAGTCTAGACTTAGTAGCTATCCTAGAGTATATTAACGTTAATCTTTCTAGTCTAGTAGAAATCGGCTATTAGGTATATATCTTCTTTATATCCCTATCGCCTATTAAGTATATACTAACCGTAATAGAACCTCGCCCTAAAGGGGACCTATATAGCTATAGTAGTAGTCGATACTACTATAGGCTTCCTATCTATATCTATAGAGGTAGAGGACACTAATAGTTACGAGAGTAACTAGCTCTATAGAGCTAGTTAGTAGGTTGTATACCTATAGTATATAAGCGTTACGAACGTATAAATTATAATTTCCTTTGTTCTAAGCTAGGCTAAATACTTATGTTAATAGCGAAACGAGTATATATCTATTAACCTTATCTTATCTTATTCTTATATTCTCTAACTACGTTTCGCTTATACCTCAAATGTATTAAGTACTACTAAGTCTTCTATATAATCTACTAGTTCCTAAGTATTATATTCTTCTAGCTAGCCTATCTACCTAACGAGGTAGTAAGTCTCTCTCTTCTATACCTTCTTCTTTACAATTTCTTCTATATACTACTTATCCGTATCCTCTATAACTAGTATACTAACCTTATACTCCTCGCCTTCGCGCCCTTTCTAAGGCTCGAGTAGGGATATATAGAAAACATTATAGATTCTCGTACTAGTAGGTAGCGCTAAGTAATACACCTATGCTTCTACTACGTTAATAATACGAAATAGGCTAAGATACTTTAGGCTAAGCTTCTTCTTTAGTAGATCTAGTCTAATATTCTTAGATAATAATAGTACTAGGTCGCTAATACTATACTTCTAAGCCTTATAGTTAGTATTATAGTACTTAGCTTAGTATTCTACTATAGTCTTCTAGTACTACGTAAGCATCTCGTATACTTTTCGTAGTCTTTCTATAGTATCGATTACTACTAGTACCCTTCCTTTAGATAGCTCGTCCTAAGCTATAGGTAATAATATAGGAGCAATATCTAGATTATATCTATATAGTATATAGAAGGAACTTATGTATAGTATAGAATATATACTATTATTATATACAAACTCTACCTATAAGAGCTAAGATGCCTAGTCTACCTAGTTATTAGAACAATAATACCTTAGGTACTATTCTAGTATCTAATTAGTACGTTTAGTCTACCTATTAGTCTATAGATAGAACGCTATACTAAGCTTATACTTTATATACGTCTCGTAGTAAAAGTCGCTCTAAAACTAACTAGTAAATAGAGATCCTCTATTACTAACTATTCTAGCTAGGACTCTAAACCTTCTAACTACCTCTCTTTAGAAGATATCTACTAGCTCTACTACTATACACTTCTTTATAGTAGGTACAAAGAGGCTTATCTTCGTATAGTAATTAACTATTATAAGTATTATACTATAGATATAGGTACTAAGCTTGCTTAGTAGTAGATCGGTAATAAAGTCTATTATTAGGTCTTACTATAGCCTAGTAGGCATTAGTAGTATAGCTAACTCGCCGTATAGGCGATAGCGCCTTGCCTTTAACCTTTAGTATATTATATAGATAGAGATATACTCCGAAACCTCCTAAGCTAACCCTAGCTAGGTATATTTCCTATATATTAGCTTAACTATCTTAGCTTAGCCGAAATGTCCTATAAGGAGATTGTTATAGTATATACGCATTATCTACGTTCTTAGTACGAGGTCCTTAGGTATATAGATCGCCTCGCCTTAGAAAAGGATATCCTCTTAGATAGAATACTCCTCGAAGGTACTAGTCTCTTTAGTAGCCTCGTATAGCTCCTTTACTATAGGCTCTAGCTACTATAGGATATATATAAAACTAAGTAGTAGGTCTAGTACCTAGTAGTAGGATCTATTATCCTTAACTACTATAGCTACGACTTAGGCTAGGTAGTATATAAAGCTACTATACTTTATATATATCGTTACTACTTCTTATATAGAGATATACATTATAGAAGTATACTTTGTAATAGGCTCTACCTCTCTAGAAAGGTCTAACTAGACTAAGAGTTTAGCTTATAGCGTTAGTAATAGATTACTTATTACCTATATCTCGCCTTCGTAGTCGCTTCTCTTTAAAGGAGTATCTATAGGATTCCTTTTCCCTACTTAGTATTCGATAGTGAAATCGAATAGGGCTAGGAAGATTGCCTACCTTGCCTACCTATCTACTAACTATTTCATTATTATAAATCCCTTTAGGTTCGTATAGTCGACGAGTATATATACTATATACTTAGAGCTATCGAAGTATAGTCTTTAGTACTTAAAGGACTCGACTACTACTAGTAGCTCCTAGTTATAGGTCTCGTAGTTAGTCTCTATAGATATTATCTTTCTCGACTAGAAAGCAATAGGATACTAGTTACTATCCTCTACCTACTACGAGAGAATTCTAGCTAATATAAATATAGATATATCGGTTTCGAGGTATAGGGACTATATAGGGTTAAAGTGCCTAAGTAGTAATACTAAATAGAACGCATCCTTTAGGCTCTTAAATACTTGCTCCTCGCTTATACCCTACTAGATTAGACCTAGCTTTCGGCTATTCTTTACTTCCTTAGAGAGGGCTATTAGAGGTATAATAATCTAGGAGTAGTTAGATATAAACCTACGATAGAAATTGTAGAATCCTAGGAAGGACTAGACTTTAGTAAGGATAGAAGGACGTAGCTACTCGGTAATTGCGTCTATTCTACTCCTATCTATCGATACGCCTTCGATACTAACGATAAATCCTAGGAACTCTATCTATTTCCTCTAGAATAAGTACTTCTTATAGTTAGTATACAAGCCGAACCGCCTAAGCCTCGTAAGTACTATATATATTATATACGTAGTACTCTTTGTTCTTGCTATATACTAGGATATTATCTAGATAGACTATATAGTAAACATTAACTAGGCCTACTAAGGCTTAGTTAATATAACCCTAAAAGGTTGTAGATACGTTAGTAAGCCTAAATAGCATTACTAGGTACTTATAGTATCTATAGTATATACGAAACATAGTCTTCTACTTATCGCCTCGCTTAATACGAATACGATAGTATACGTCGATAAGGTCTAAGGATATATACTATTCTGTATCCTTAAGCCTATCTATTATCTTACTAATAAGAGGTAGGGGATAGCGATTCTTAATAGTAATCTTATTAAGATCCCTATAGTCGATATATAACTAAAGACTCCTATCTTTCTTTAGTATAAACAAGATAGGCGTATCCGCCTCGCTTACGCTAGGCCTAATCTATCTATTCTCTACTATCTTAATAAGGTATTCCCGAAGGACCTAGAGCTCCTACTCCGACTAATAATATAGGGGACGATAAGGAGGCTTCCTTCTATCGACTAGGTCGATCGAGTACTCTATATTAGTATATAGCTAGCGTCGAGCCTCTAGCGTTATAGTAAAGATATCTATAAAGTCTTTAAACTCCTCTAGTAGATTAGGGTTATTAGCTACTATACTAGCGTTATATATACTTACTATATATATATATATTGTATTATACATTTCTTTAAAGAACTACTATAGCTTGCTTACTACGATAGGTCTTACCTCGCTACTAGTACTATAGATCTACGTATCTATTATACTATCTACGATTATCCGCTAGTTCCTTTACTAAGGCCTACCTAGTATAAGATCTAGGTTAGGTATTTCGAAGGCATAAAAGGTACTAGTTATTACGCGTTCCTAACCTAATAAGTCTACGATACGTAGGTTTAGTATATGTACTCTATAATAGTATCTACGTTTCCCCTAGAAGCTATTAGTACTAGATAGGGTAGTATTAGCAATCTACTAGGGCTAATGTTAGAGGACAAACTCGTATAAGATAATATTAATATCTACTATCTCGTCTAGTAGGCATTCGATATATATATCTCTATCCTATATTACTATTACGCTATATATATATTGTAATAGTATATATACTATAGAGCTACTAGAATTAGCTATAGTACTTACCCTTAGCTCTTAGCTAGTACTTTACCTTTTCCCTTATTAGCTACCTCGACCTTGTATATAGCCTACAAGTCGCTATCCTTCTATAGGTACTTGTTTAGGTAGTTAGACTTATAGTAGCCCTTCTTCCTATATCTATAGTATTTAACTAAAGATAGGTCTCGACTAGGCTTCGAGTCTTTAGTCTACGTAGGCTTATTACCTACTTTCTTATCGCGTCTATCCTACTCCTTACTACTACTATAGTTATTAAGGTAGCGCTTCTTCTTTAAACTACTATAGTCCTCGGACCTCGTTATCTCGCTCTCGTTTCTTACTAGATAGTCTATCTAGTATCTCGATATAAGCTACGAGTTGTACTAGTTCCTACCTTAGCTCTAGAATAGTATAGTACTTAACGATAGTACTACGTAGTATAGGCTATAACTTTACAAATAGGTAGTATATATACTACGCCTCGGTATAGTTACTTAGCTAATCCTTTAGTACTACGAGTTCGAGAGCAAAGTTCTAAACTATCTAGTTCTTATACTAACGTACTATCTTATATTCGAGGATTACGTCTAGTATACGATTTATAGGATCTCCTATATAGTCAATATAGAAATCCTTGAAATCTTTATAGATATAAGTATCTAGGTCTTCGAGATTATAGTTGTTATACTACTTCTTATATATATCGCCTACGAGGTATATAACCCTATATAGCGTCTTGCTATAGTTAGTATAATACGCATTTCCTAATAAAGCAAAGATTAAGGCTAGTTCCCTTAGGAACCTCCTTACCTCTTTAATAGTATTACTCCTAAAGGGTTTTAGCTCCTTTAGTCTAGGCTTGCCTATCGTAATATCTATAACTATGTCTATTATACTTAGCGTAGGCGCCTCGCTATATCTATGTAATAGTATAATACTAAGACTAAGCTAAGAGGAAAAGGCCCTATAGATACTCTCTATAGACCTATCCTTAGAATCTCTAGTATTCTAGTTAGACTCTAGTAATACTAGGCGATTAGACTACTCGACGCTTATACTATACCTAGTATCCGCTAGCGCTAATCCTACGTTACGCTATATACGTAGTCTAGTATTTTTATACTCTAGCTCCTAGGCTTAGACTTCTTACTTAAGTAGCTTCTACTTAGCTCTCGAGTATACAATTCGCTTATTTAATATAGCCTACTACTCGCTAAAGGTCGTCTAACGTTCTTTATCTCCCTAAGGGTAATCGTTGTCTATAGGCGCCGTAGTATTACTACCTAACGTAGTCGGCTCGCTTATACTTATCGTATAGTATTCTATAGGCTACTATAGGGATAGACTTGTTAGAACTATTAGGGGCTAGGTATATAGTAACGTATAGGATACCCGCCTAACTAATAACTTAGTAGGTAGTAGAACTAATAAGTGTCTCCTAAAAGGATTGCGTAGTACGCTAGGTTAAAAAGACTATATAATTTACGTACGTCTAGTATACGCCCCTAACGTATACTACTTAGTATACTTAGGACTTAGTAAGACAACTTACCTTATCGAGGTCCTTATAAAGATAAAGGGGCCTAGTCTAGATATAGGATCTAAAGATAAGATAGATAGAGATTATAGTACTAGTTAATAGATAAACTAGAGACTATATCTAATAGAAAGGAATAATACCTAAATTATAGTAGATATACTAGAGATAGAATATCTAGTAGAAGAACTAAGTTAGAAGAAGATAAGTATCCTAATAGGACTAATAACTTCCTATAGTCTAGTAAGAAGGAATAAGAGGTAAAGAACTATACTAAAAATAGTCTAGGAAGTAAAGTATAATAGTAATCCTAGTTAGGACTAAATATATTAGCCTAAATATATATCTTATAAGAAGGAGAGTTCTAGATAAGATACTAGAGTATATATTTAGATATAAATAGATAAGTTCTTATACTACTATACTATTCTATTTATAGGATAAGTAGCTATCTCTATATATTCTTTAGGGGCTAGCGAAGAAGAGTACCTATACGTAGTACTAGCTACGAACCTAGAGGCGACGACGTCGTCGATAGAGCCAAATCTCTCCTATCCGCCGGCGCTACCTAGGAAGGTAGTACAAGGCGCCTAGGTAAAAGGAGTCTAGCTCTAAGGCGACTAGCTATTTAGAAAACTATCCGGACTACCTATCGAGCCTAGCGTAGCTACAACTAGTATAAGAACTAATACCGAGTCGATAGGCTAACCTTTCTAGGGAGGGAATCTACCCTAGGGATAAGGACCTAGAGTAGTAACCTAGGACTAATTGTCCTAAAGAGAAGGAAGGAATAACTAAAGAGGAGGGTTTAATAACTACTTAAAGGAGGAGGGAATATAGAGGATAAAGTACTTAGTAACCCTATAGATCTATAGCCCTTAGGGGAGTATAGTCCTAGACTTGTCCCCTAGTCCCTAGCTTTCCCCTAGGAGTACTAATTTAGTTCTAAAGGCTAGGTATCTAATATAAACTACTCCTTATACTACATATAAGGTAGCCTACAAAGAATACCTAAGTATAGAAACTAATATAGGAAATCCGAATTCTAGTAGTATAGGTTATATAACTAGATACTAAGTAAGGGTAGGGATAGTTTATAGCTTAGTAGAGAGCTAATATAGAAGTTAACTAGAAAGTAGGAGGAATAGTAATAACCCGTATTTAAAGGGGAGGGAGGAAGGGGAGGAAAGGGATAGGGGTACTACCCTATTCCCTAAACTAGATTTCCCTCCTACCTAGTTTAAAGCTATAAAGGAACGAGTTAATAAAGGATACTAAATTAGAGGATATAGACACGATCTAGTTAAGGAGATAGAGACATAGGGAACCTCTTAAAGTTTAAAGGACTAGTACAAANAAAGAATACCTAAGTATAGAAACTAATATAGGAAATCCGAATTCTAGTAGTATAGGTTATATAACTAGATACTAAGTAAGGGTAGGGATAGTTTATAGCTTAGTAGAGAGCTAATATAGAAGTTAACTAGAAAGTAGGAGGAATAGTAATAACCCGTATTTAAAGGGGAGGGAGGAAGGGGAGGAAAGGGATAGGGGTACTACCCTATTCCCTAAACTAGATTTCCCTCCTACCTAGTTTAAAGCTATAAAGGAACGAGTTAATAAAGGATACTAAATTAGAGGATATAGACACGATCTAGTTAAGGAGATAGAGACATAGGGAACCTCTTAAAGTTTAAAGGACTAGTATAAACAAGGATAGGGCTTAGTATCCCTAACGGTATAATAGAGCGTAGAGGTTTTTAACGCTATACAAAACCGGTAGGGGCTTTAAGGAAGCTAGGAAGGTAGAGTAAAGGGCTTTTTCCCTCCTAAAGAACACTAGAGATAGCTACTTGTCTATAGGTTAGAATAGTATAGTAATATAAAATCTATCTATCTATATATTCTTTAAGAGGGAAAAAGCTATTCGCTCTACCTTCCTAACTTCCTTAAAGTCCCTACTAGCTTTATAAGATATTAAAAACCTCTACTCTTCTTTATACTATTAGGAATACTATATCCTATCCTAGATTATACTAGTCTTTTAAATATTAAGAGGTTCCCTATATCTCTATTATCCTAACTAGATTATATATACTTCCTCTAGTCTCGTATCCTTTAGCTTTATTCTTTTATAGCTTATTAGGCTAGATAGGAGGAATCTCTAGTTTAGGGAATAGGATAGTGTCTCTATCTCTTTCCTCCCTTTCCTCCCTTCCCTTTATTAATATAGATCCTTATTATTTCTTCTATTTTCTAGTTAACTTCTATATTAGCTCTCTAACTAGTTAAGAACTATTCCTACCCTTACTTAGTATCTAGTTACGTAGCCTATAGTACTAGATATTAGATTTTCTATATTAGTCCTAGGACTTAGGTATTCTTTATAGACTATCTTATATATAGTATAAGGAGTAGTTTAGATTAGATACCTAGTCTTTAGAACTAATATTATTATTATCCTCTAGGAAAGCTAGGATCTAGAAGGTAAGTAATAAGTCTAGGGCTATACTTTCTATAAGAGGCTAGTAGATATTAGGGTTTCCTAAGTACTTTATCCTTTATATTTCCTCCTTCTTCTAGTTCTTATTAAAACCTCCTCTTTAGTTATTCCTTCCTTCTCCTTAGGATAATTAGTTCTAGATTACTACTCTAGTTCCTTAGCCTTAGAATAGATTCCCTTTCTAGGAAGGTTAGCCTATTAACTTAGTATTAGTTCCTATAATAGTTATAGCTATACTAGACTCGATAGATAACTCTATAGCTAGTTTTCTAAATAGCTAGTTATTATAGAGCTAGACTTCTTCTCGTTTAAGTACTATCTAAGCCCTTAGACTATATCCTAGATAAGAGAGATTTAGCTCTATTAACGACGCTATCGCCTCTAGGAGTCTAGGTTCGTAGCTAGTACTATATATAGATACTCTCCTTTACTAGTCTATATAGATATAGAGTCTAGATATCTAATATATAATACTTTTCTATTTAGAGAGATAAGAGATAAGGAATTAACTTCTCTATTAGAATATATAGTCTAGTTAGTTGCCTAGTAGGGGATGCTAAGCAGACTAGATTACATAACGATAATCATGTGACTAATCCAAGCTAATACCTTTTAGGTTAAGCTTTAACCTATAGATAATAACAACACACTTGCTATTCCTACTTTAGCCCCTACTATTCCTTGTAGCTTCTATTATAGTTTATAATCCATTTATACCTATCGGCCCTCCTTAGCTCGATAGGTTATGAGCCCGGGTTTGCAACTACAAGGTAGAAAGACTAAAGTAGTACAGGTTACTCCTAGACCTATAAGTCTAGTCCTAGAAGGAAGAGGCAAAATAGGAGAGGGAGACTCGAGGTAGACCTATACATATTGTACAAAGAAGCCCTATACATATAAGCTGTGAAAGAACCTAGTAAGGCATACTTAGAAAGTATAAAGGGAATAGATAAGCCTAAGTTTTGAGCACCTTTAGATAAGCCTTAGACTTAGTACTTAGTACTACCAATACCCTAACTTATTAGCATATAGTTAGGAAGGACTTAAGGAAGTTATTAGCCTTATAGAGCCGGAATCTGTTCCAAGTTTTTAGTAACCTTCTAAAACTAAGCCAAGTTATTAGTAACCTTTAAACTGTTATAGGCCTAGTAGAGCTAGGGATCTGCTAACTAAGGAAGATAGCTATCTAGAAACTGTTATTTTCAGATTAAAGAAAGAGCTTGTTTCTAGAGTTTGTTTAGGTTTAATTTATAGAAGAAATCATGGATCAAGAAGGTAGAATTAGTAAGAGAAGGGCTATACCAATCTTAATAAGGGAGAATCATGAATTATAGTTCAAGATCATTAGGATACACCTAATAAAACTAAAGGTTAAATAGGTACTAGATAAAGTAGTCCTTAACACCCTAGCATCTATACTATCTAAGTATGTCTTAACAATATTATTAGAATCCTTAGATTAGTTAATTAGAAGAGCAAGCTATAAAGTTCATAATGCAATAGCGTTATATAAGATGTTCATCTATATCTTAAAAGATAACTAGGACAAATGTTAAGAGCTTAAACATGTAAAGCATTTATAGGACTAGGCAAGAGGGAAATATAAGAGGAAACTGTAGGCAATAGGGAGAAGTTTACTCTAGTAGTATACTAATTTTAGTATAGAAAAGGGTTAGACAATTGATAAATTATAGTAGAGCCTAAGTAGTATAGCTAGGAAGGTAGTATCTATCTCTCCCTAGTTTAAGAATATTAAGACTAAGGAGAGGAAAGTTTAGTAGTTACTAACGGCCCTTCTAGAAACATTTAGTACTATTAGGGATAGGATTAACCTAAGGTAGGACCTTAGTCTATAGGACATCCTTAGAATCCTAAGAGAAAAGCAAGAGTAGATAACAAGCTAGGAGACAGCTATATTTGCTAAGAAAAGGAATTAGGCAGGAGTAGGTAGAGACTTATTATACTTCCTATATAGAGGGAAACATTGGATTAAAGAGTGCCCTAGCCTAGATAAGGTAAAAGTAGCTATCTAGCTAAGATAAAGCTATAGGATAGCAAAGAAACAATCCCTATCTAGAGCTAGGAGGGGATCTTTACTAAATAAAGAACAACTTAAAGAGATAGTAAAGAAACTAAGCCTAAAGATACAATCCCTAGAGAAGAAGATTAGGAAACTATCTTCTAAGAAAGCCTATATAGCATAAGATGTAGAGGCATCCTCTAAATTATCTCTCCCCTCTAAGAAAGAAGATATTAATAAAGTAGCTTATTTAACTATTAAAGCAAAAGGTAAGTATAAGCTATCTAAGTAGCTACTTAACTCCTATACTTCTACCTATATAACTAACTAAGAATTACTCTTTAGAGAACTAAAGCCTCTTAAGAGGAAAAAGTAGATTAAGGTTAGGGATAGCTACTTAATAGCTATATATGTTAGGAGTGTAGTTATAGGTAGAAGGAAAGGCAAATAGATTATGTTGAAAGGTGTTCTCTTTATACCTAGGCTTAGAGTTAATCTTGTTACTTAGAACTAGTTTAGTAAGTAGTTTAGTGTTTAACTACTAAAATTCATACTTTACTTACCTAATAGAAAGCTAGTTGTCTAGACAAGGCTTTTAGGAGGAGTACTATTCATTGAGGAAATTAGCTAAGACCTAGATAAGCTCGTATATGCATGCATCCCCTAGGACTTAATAAATAATAATGCCTATACACTTGTAGCCTAGACTAACTAGGATTAGTAGGAGCTATAGTATAGAAGAGTTAGATACTTTAGAGAAGGAGTACTAAAAGACCTTTACAAAGTAACTAACCTAAAGGACAAAATTCCTGTCCCTATAAGGCATTAGCCCTATAGGGTATGTTCTCTAGCTAAAATGAAAAAACATAGAGGGAAGGAGACTAAGAGAAAGCTAGCTAGGCTTTCCCTTATCTTAATTAATATCTATAGACCATTACCTATCTCAAGACTAGGTTTTAAATAGTAGCTTAAGATTATTAATAACTTTTTAAGAAAGAAGTAGGCATTCCTATTAAAATTAAGAGAAGATGTAGTAAATGCATTATAGGGATAGAGAAGAAAAGCTAAATTATAATTAGGGAATTAGCTTTAGGTAGTAAGAAGTAATAGAGCAAGAGAATTACTTATATTACTTAAGTAGTAGGAGAAAGAATCTAGAATCTCCTATTATATAACTAAAGCATATAACTCAATCTAAAATAGAGTTGTAGAAAGGTTAATCTAGATATCTAAAGAGTATGTTAAAGTAATACTAGAAGATTCAAACATACTAGTTGAATTCTAGCTAGAAGTATTAGCTACCTATACTATTATGAGAAATGCTCTCCTAAATAGGCTAGATATAGATAGATTCAAAGTTTTACCTAATAAAGCCTTTACTAGAAAGAGACCTTCTATATTACACTTTAGGGTCTAGGGATGCAAAGCAGTTATATATATAGACGCCAAATCTTAGCCGGCTAGGATAAGATTAGACAAGCTAATAAATAGAGGCAAAGATGCTATTTTTATTAGGTATGTGCCTAATACATTAAAGATATAGCTATTCTAGGAGCCTAATATAAAAGCTATAAGAGCTTACAACAATGCTATCTAGTTTAAGAATAAGAAAGGAGGGGATATAATATTAAATGTTCCTAGACTTAACTAGCTAAGCTAAGCTCTAGTAAGGAACCTAGTTAGTAGACTAAGGAAGGAGAACCGGGATATTAAACCATTGCAGGTCCAACTGCCTCTACTACTAAAGGACATTAACTAATATTAGGTAATAGTTGATCTAGAAGAAAAAGAACAAAATGATGAATAGTAGGTCCCTAATTAGAGTAAAGAGAAACAGTAGGCCCCTAATTAGAGCTAAGAGAAACCTTAGCAAGATAACTAGGATATCTAGGCTTAGGAGGGGAATTTAAAGAGAAGGAGATTAATCTCTAATAAAGGGTTAAGGGAAGAAAGGGTACATAGTATAATTATAAAATTAACTATATAGAAGAGACTAAGAGAATTAGAGGAGGATGAGTTCCTAGAAGCTAAGCACTATAGGGCCTTTATCTATATAATAAAAGACCTAGATCTAAGTATGGATTAGATAGATAAACTTCTAGAGTGTATCTATAAGGTTGCATTCCCTACCTTTATACTAGGGATTATATAAAGATAGGAGGTTCTAATCCTAAGAACCTACTAAGAGGCAATATAAGATCCTAAATAGGGTTATATATAGGAAGATGTAATCTAGAAGGAACTAACTACGCTTAGAAGTAACTATACCTAGGATTAGGTAGTTCTACTAAAAGGAGCAAACCTAGTTACTTCAAAATAGGTATTTAATGTAAAGAGACTAATTAGTAGAGCAATCAACAAGTTTAAAGTAAGACTAGTTATAAGGGGGTTCTCTTAGAAATTTAGGATAGATTTCTAGGAGACATTTGTACTAATAGTTAGGTATAATATAGATAGATAGATATTTCATTTGCCTATTGTAGTGCCTTTCGGCCTATGTAGGTCTGTTTCTATGTATTGTTTTAGGTAGGAAACCAACTTGGTTAGTAAAAACCTCCCTCCTATCCTATTTACAAGT